>JAHWFO010004499.1:2626557-2865976 GCA_023313115.1 Rhysida immarginata | reverse complement strand
TAATAAGCCCTGAATTTGCACTATCTATGATGATGTAACAATGTATTAAAGTTCAATGGGGAGGCTTTCTCTCTCGGTGGTAACGGCGATACAGAGGGACTTTGCAACAATCGATGATGTCAAAACAATGAGCCATGCTGTTTCCACTACTTTAACATTGATTGTCCCATCTGTGTAATAAATAATCTGTGTCGAAACTATGACGTCGTCGTTACAGCGTCACCTGAACTTCTCCAATGAAACACCCACGAATCCGTATTACATGCAAATTAAGTAAATGACATGTATCTTTATTAATGATCTCTCTGTATAACAGGGTTAAATCACAAGCTATTTATAAAAGAAACTACCATTAAAAACTTCGTGTTGATTAAATATTGATGGCTAAGTAAAATTCCAGACTTGTTCTTATCCTAAAAAAGCTATAATTATTCTCATAGCAAAATATTTAAATTATTCCTACTCCATTTTGCTCCACTTTAAAAAATTTGATGCATTTTAATTCTTTGATTGTTTTAGTAGTTTATTAAATTTCAGAGAGAGGTTAATAGTAATTGAATTTTTTAATAATAATCATCTTTTTTTGATATTTTGGTTGAGGAGTAACAAGAACTTTCCTTCTATGGGGTGTATAAAAAAAAAGGTTTTTTTATGCTTAAAATTTATTATCAACAATAATTCTGTATCACTTTGCTGATTACTGCTCGTCACGATAGCATTTGAATTGGTCAGGGTTTTCGTTGACGTAATGATGTAAGGAAGTGATCCCACCAGCAGCTTTAAAGCTTTCAGGTAAACATTCCGGAAACTCATAAAAGAAAAGCTATAAAAAGTTGCAATAAACACAAATATCATAAAACGATCGGATGAGAAATAGTTTAAAATTTGAATTGGTTAGAAAATTTTTAAGCATATTTGAAGTCTTACATTTGCATTATTCGGTGGATGTTCCAGTCTAGGTGAGAATTTGAATGGACTCAAAGCTAAGTTTATGAATCCAGAGAGTTTGCCTTCGATATACATTACGAAAATCGACGGGAAATCCTTGCAGTCCATATTCTTATTGACATTCATTATATAATGACGACCTATAAGATCGAATAGATCACAATTAATAATTTTAGCTTCTCTCATTCCAACACTGACAGACTTAGGATTGAACGGCATTTACCCATTCTAGGGACACATTTGCATCTAATCCATTCATCTGACATGTCATCAATTGTGTCAGGAATTTTTAAAATATGCTTGTTTTTAGCGTTTTGTCCTCTTTGGTGCCAAAATCCGCAACCTGCGGGGTGCGAACATTCGTCTTCCTCATCATCTGAACAGATTTTTTCTTCAATGAAAAAATAAAAATAAAAAAAACATATAACAACATATGTTTAAATGTAAAACATGTGAATTAAAAGATTATTTTTAAGCATAAGATGTCCTAAAAATGTATATAAAAAGGTTCGGAATTTGCCAATAATACAAATTTAAGTAAGTGCATCGAAATTTTTAGCACTGATGCGTTTGTCTAGATGAGCGCAGTTAGTATTTATTAATGTGGAAATTAACAAGATGTTGCTCTAAAGCATCCGATTCGGAAAATTGAGATCGTCAGGAGGCTTTTCAACGAATGCACCTTTCATCTATCGCATCTAAATATCTGTGGGACCAATAGTTACCGAGATATCGACCAAAAATAGAATTTCCGAAATATTATATATCTCGAAAATGGTGAGTCATAGCAAAATGGAACCAAAAGAGTTTAATAGTACACAAAATATCAATCAACGTCGCAACCGAAGCTGCTTCTTGGAATGTTGCAAGAATTTATTCAATATGGGGTTTAAATTGAACAATAAAATCCTTGTACAATGAGGTACAATTTATCAACTCAACGAACGAGAGTCATATTGCAACAATGATATGAAATAGGACATATCTCATGGTCGTACTTACATGTGGCTGTGCTACTGATGGACCTTATAATTTTTTAATTTATACACATGTAATTTCTACATAAAATATTCTGTTTTTATAGTTTCACGCTTTATTCTCATAATCTTATACTTATTCATACACATCCACTTATGCATCTCACTCAAACATGATCATACAAAATCTAATTCACTCACCCAAACATGCTATCGAATACGTTTCCCCATGCATATTTTTCCACATTTTAAATTAATCATAAACTTTTTTAGTTCGTTTTAATGAACATAGCTTGCTCATTCTCATCTGGTTTCATCTAAAGTAATCTACACAAGAAACAACAATACCCCATACAATCTTCTGGCGGGTAAGCAAGAACTTAAGGGAGACCCATGTAATTTGGACCCCTAAGGGAAAAGGGCTGTAACTTCTATTCAAAATGACTTAGCTCCAATTTTCAAACGTAGGTATATAGTGGACATTTCGGGCTACCATTTGGTGCACTATTTTTATGGAATACTATAATATGAGTTTCGTATGAAATTAAATTTTTTTTGCATTCGGTCCGAATTACACAACGGGTAGTGTAAATTGAACCAGGTGGTCCAAATATACACTAGGCCGAGTAATAGCAGAAACATTGTTTTAACTTAAGGGTTTACTTGTTTTTGCTCTTCCTTTCGGCTCTTATAGTCATTTTTAGGCACCCTATGGAACGTATTAGATGGGATGAGCTTATATATTAATTAAATAACGTGTGGATTTTATATTTAAAAAGTTGATACAACATACTATAGACGGGGTGCGCAGGAAGTAGGAACGCGCATGCACCATTTTCTGTGCCTTCCTTTACTTCCGACAATAGAATTGTCTGAGGCAGAAAAGAGTATACAACGAACGAATTAACCAATAAAAATTTATTGAGTAAAGTAACGTTTCATCGATTTCTGTGTACCGTTTTATGATCTCCGACTCGATAAAAAATTAATGATAATCGTGGCACTGCGCAGTCAATGTGAATTATTTCGACTTTTAGTCATAACCAACAACGAAAGTGCAGTTATTTCGAAACCGGAAATACGTCTAGGCACGAAGTAAGCTAATGTTTGTAAACACATACCCCGTCTATAGTGAATATTACGTTTCATATACAAGATTTTGCAAGTTGGATATGTCAAAAAAGAACGTCCAATTTACACAAAGTACATAAGGTCCAAATTACACAACACGCCAACAATTCTATAATCAAAAATGGCGATCAACCTTCAAAACCTTTCCAACTAAAACCATGCCTATTAACAAGTACATAGATCCCTTTTCTTTAACCCAACCCTGATACAAACCGGCAATGACACTTATAGTTACACACACGATTACTATCTTACCTCAAAGTAACATGAGATCATACCAAAAGAGAAAACATGATATATTTTCACCAATAACTCAAGCAATACAATACGTGTTTTTCTAGGAAGGGCTATTTTTTGACGTGCAATTGTGCAAAATAAGGCAGGTTCTAGTTACACGACGGTCCAAATTACACGAGTCTCCCTTAATGAGTAAGAATTTGTACTTGATAATAAAACGAAATCGACACTATTTGTATTTTAAGCATATTAAAATCAATAGAATTGTATATACAGTAAAATTTCTGGACACTCTGTGTAATATAAGTTTGAAAGTAGCATAGAAAGCAAGAGGATTATCTCAAAATGCGCAGAGAAATGAGGTATTATTTCATACAAATATTCAAAATTATTTTTGATAAAAATCCTAATAAAATTTCTGAATGTACACTTATATGTATATAACTGAATTTAATAATTGAGTTTTTAAATCCCTACATTATTCATTATGATTTGATTACGATTAATGTTTATCCCCATTACGTGGATTGATCGTGTAAGTAGTTGTAGCGTAATACACTTGGCCGTCACGTTCAACTTGCACGAATTCGTTCTTTTCGAACCAAAATATAAACTCTTCGGCTATTTCGTTTTTAGGCCACTGTGAAAGAAATATAAATGATCCACTTCAATTGTCATTGCAGTTAATATAAGAATTTTTCCTATTTTTCCTCTGTTAATTAAGAAAAAGACAAACTTGGGCTTGAAATCCGACAAATCTACCGGTATTACCATATATGAGAATATTGGAGGAGTCGTTGCCTTTCATGAAACGATGTCCTTTGAAGTTGTTTTCTGGTTATCAAAAATGACAAAAATCGAATAAATAAATTATAATTAAATAGGAAAATTTATATGAAATCTTTCATTAACAAATTTAAGCTTATATAAATTTAAAAATGAATAAATTATTACAGAAAGCTAACAATTTTGTATATGCAATTCACTCATAAAGAGGAAAATAATGTGCAATGTTCAGCAATACGTAAATTGAAATAAAATAGTGAATTCTTTAAAGTTTGCTTTTACTGTAAATGGCGATTGAATGTGTATTTCTGGTTTTACTATATTTAATATTACCATTTTCTTCCATGGGTTCATAGCCTTCATCGATGGCTTCTTGTTTTGTAAGAGGCATTTCGGCAAATGCTTCCTCATCGTACGGGTCCATAGACCAAGTCACTGATAAAGAACAAGAGAAATGAAAAAGACAAATTGAGTAGTTTTAAGGAAAAGAAACTTAACATTCTGACATAAAGTGGTCTTGCCACTTTACTCCACTTATTAAACTTCAGAGATTAGAATTACCATTTAATTTGATTTTGCCTTAACAGTTATATAAGAAAAAAAAATGCTTTACTTACTCCGAAATCCTTGCCACAGCTCAACTGTGTGGATAAAAAAATTAAAATAAGAAAATGTTGTAAGGAATTTTAATTTTTAAAAATTTAAATTCGAATAATCAGTTAAGTAATTCACCTTGTGCATTCGTTTTTACGTGACACAGAGCCACCACGAAGATCAGCAAAATCTTCATTTTAGATGTTTGAATTCACACGGAAAATATACTGCAGTGAATATATAAATGTACTACATTAACATATGATTAGAAATAAGGAACTGGCTTTAAAATTTACTTGTCAGTTTCAGTTATCGAATAAGTGGTTCTCGATTATAATCTCATGTTTAAAATTCCATTTAAATAACGTGGATATTACCTGCTCAAAAATCTGATGTGAATTATTCTCCGATCAAACTGCTTTTATAGTGTTACTATGCAATAGGTATTTTATAGGAATTGGTTGATTTTCATTGGTTTCTCATTCGCTCGACGAAACAGAATTGAATGACAAAATAAACCTGCATTATATAATCTAGAAATATGTTTAAAAAACTATGCGTACTTAAAACTAAAAATTGTAATTACCTTCAAGCTGATTAGGATAATAATATGAGCTAAATGGATTTGCAGAATAAAATTTGAATTCTACTTTATATTGGTTAATTTTCACCAAAAAATCTTAGTTGCCAATTCCTTTTAAAAAATAATCAAAAAAATATTAAAAACAATTTTGAGGAAATATACTAGTATTTCAATGCCTGTCATGAGTCAACTTTTTTTTTCAAAAAATTATAGTGCAGAAATATAGAAGAGAGAGATATAAAAATTATTTAAATTTTATTAATCAAAACAACTTACACCATCCTCAACTTCATAAATTGAATCAATAAGCCAGATGCTGGTGATCTCTGTATGTTTTGTTATTAATTTAAAACAAAACTTTTTTTATAATTATAACTTTTGTACGGTAATTTTAAATTGTTCCTCACATAAAATTTGTATTTGAGTAATTTTTTCGAGAGCATTGAAGAACTCTCGTTGAAATCCTATTTAGCAATTTGTTTACCGAGAAAAATATTTCATGGAAAAATAATTATGCGTTAACGTATGTTTACTGCAATATGATCAACGGACTTTTCTATTGCTTTAGAACAATTATGCATTTTAAGATTTTTCAAAGAGTTGCTAAGCAAAACTTTAAAGAAAAAAAAAGCATTATTTATAAAGGTAAACTGGGATTGAATGCGCTTTGTTGTATGACTCGAAAAATTTAGATTTATAATACAGGTGTGCTTCTTTTTTTTCCTCTCTGAAATGTTTATAACATCTGTAGCCTGGATGAGTTTAAATAAACGGTAACGTTTCAATACTATTTTTTGTGTGCTTTTGCACTTAATGATAATTTGCCTTGTGTAAATTTGCCTTGTTTTTGCACTTGATGATAATTTTTTAGGATCAATATTCGAGAACATTGTCTCGTTGCACGATTAAGCATTGTCCCAGATGTGCTGGGATTAATTGGAAGCATTTGGATGCCTTCTTTTTTTTCTGCTTGCCAATCTTGGAAAAAATTCAGTATCTGAATATTTAATATTTTGAGCTTACACCACAAAATGTTTTGCGTTGGGAGTGAAGCGAAGGTCTTCATACATAAGTGGTCCGACCAAACGACAAAGAAAAGTTCAAGCGCTCCATCTTCCATAAACAGAATAGATATTTTTGTACAGCAACCCAGGTGAGAATATTGGAAGAAAGCCCTTCTTCAATATGGCATGTATTTTTCGAAGTTTGGTATTTTCCACACATAACATGAGCTCTGATAGTCGATGTGCTACAATTGGTATCTACACCTTTAATGGAATTCCATCATGCTTGAGTACGATCAATTCATGCTGAATTCTTGGCTGGGCTTTCTTTATATGCATTTGATACATGAAAACTGAGCAAAGAACGGGTCATCTGAGACGATGGCACGATACCAAACGCTCAAAGGGCATCCCACCGTCTTAGTTGACCACTGATTTCGTTTGGCAATATTAACTGCATTGAGAAATCGTTTCCGCCTGGAAGCTCTTTCATTTTAACCTAGCTGGTGAAGATACCCGATAATTGTGATGCGGCTCACATGCAAGTGTTCGGCCACGTCTGTAGTCACATTGACCATTAGTGCTTACTGATTGTGATCGTTCAAAGTAAAAAACCAGTGCAAATCGCATCCATATTCAAAAGAAAATGTCAGAAATGCATATCTCGCAAGACAGTGCATCCACGGGATATGAGAGCAGAACACTTACCCTAGGCCGCTGTTTATAACATGATAGAGGTATAGAGCAACTAAAAACCCAGTAAAATAGGATATAGCGACTAAAACCATCTTTCATGGCTTGTGGGTGTCGTTAATTGGATCCTATAGGATTGTCAATACGTGGCGTGTCTGATGCGTCATGGTTTCAGTGGTTTCAGGCTGATGGCAGAGTTCAGTTACTGCAAACCTTTTGAAACCATGGATCCCAGTTGTTAGAAAGGCACCATGCAAGCTGATGGATAGTTCCATACTAATTTGGAGTGTGCTCACATGGCCATAGCTTATATCTCCTGGCTGATACGTTCACAAGTGTTGAAAAATAACCTTTACGTTGCACTCTTGGTGACTATTTGCCACCCTTCATGCGATATTCTTGACAAAGCCGGGAATAAATGGCGAAACTAGTTGGAACTCCTGATGTCCCTCTGTTATACTGTAAGGCCACCACCTGTTTAGTTAATAGGAACAGTATCATGATCCATCCTTCCACCGAAGATTATAATCTTAAGTTTAAAGTTTGGTCTCGATAGCTTTAGCCGTTTGGACGCTATCGTCACACAGACACACACACACACACACACACACACACACACACACACACGGACACACAGACATTTTCCAGAAATCACTCTTTCGTAATCTAGGGACCCTAAAACGTGAAGATCAGTGAAAATATGGAGGTCGAAATTTTTCGTGATTACAATACTTCCTTATACTATGTATAAAGAAAGTAAAAAGACTTTTTTAATATATACTGAGTATACAGGGTGTCCGGAAATAAATGGTAAATATTCATACACGTGAGAGAACATGTATAAAGAAGCATTTTTATTCCTATGAACATGGTGTCGCAAGCCAACCCCACAGAGATACAGGGGGATTAAAGTATGTTGCGCTGCCTGATTGTTGGTTTCCCGCGAACGACTAGGCAATGTGGTGCAGACCACATTGGAGCCTACAGACCTCAGTACTCACGGGCTCTTAATAACTGCATCAGCGATCCCATTTGTGAGGGTTCAGGTAGTAAGCTTATTTGTGAAATGGTCCTGATTGTGTAAATGTATGCAAATCAATACGTGTGCCACGACCTCCAGTGACATTTAAGGTATTAAAGGTTTGTGGAGTGACATGACAGGGGCAGCCATTCGAGCATACATTGACATCTCTTGAACAGATGTGGACTGCAGCTCTTTCATGTTAAACTAGCTGGTGAAGATATCTGATAATTGTGATCCGGCTCACATGCAAGTATTCGGCCATGTCTGCAGTCACATTGACCACTAGTGCTTACTGATTGTGATCGTCCAAAATAAGAAACCAGTGCAAATCGCATCCATATTCAAATAAAAATGTACGAAATGCATATCTCACAGGACAGTGCATCGTTGTTTAGCTTATGACAGCAGAATACTTACCATAGTGCCCAGGTTTATAAACATGGGAGAGGACAGAGCAAACAAAATGACGGAATATTCCAGCACCATACCTTTGGCTTCGAGTTGCTCAGAAATGATCGAAGAGCATTCAGAAGAGCTCCAATCAAGCCGTCATTAAAGAATATCGCACCATCTTTCTGTGTTATTCCGTTATGGATTTCAGCTTTCCTTATAATTCAAGCAAGTTAATTTATTTAAAAGCGGTAGTCTAACAATAAGTCATGAACAACGAACCATAGTGTGTATTCTATACAGAGAGTAAGTCAGAAGATGGGCGGTTAATTATTTTTTTAATTAACTGCACTTCATTTGTTGCTGCTTATTTTGACCAGATAAGACATGGTTTAGGTATGGGTATAAATTTTGACTCTGAAGAAGAGAGGGAAAGACATATTGCAAAATAGCATTCTTAATTGACTGAATTTTGAGAGGGTGCGACAACTGACATTCAATTTCTTATCAGTAGTCGATTCCATCGCACTCGCCTATGGTTATTTTCTAGAGCTGTTCATATTTGATCTGGACTTTTTTTTTTATTTTAACAATTTTTCTCGTTATGAAATAAGCAAAGCCCAGTAATTTTTCGAAGTACTGTCCTTTTTCAATATATTTTCCTAGTTTCCTAGAAGTCTTTCATCTTATATCGGAACTAGGACTTCGATTTTTTCACCTCTTCAATTGATCCGAACTCCTAACATTAACCCAATTATATCAAAATGCATTTATAAATCAAAGGGATTTATTATGAATTTTTTATACACTTTTTGCCGGAATTCGATCGTCCGTCAGGATTTCATTTCAGTGCAATAATGCGATTTTTATTAAGCGAGCGGTTTAAAGTAATAAATTAGAATAAAAAAACGAAAGGAAAAATTCCAAGTTGGAACTCGTGGTCATTGCTTCGAATCCAAATCACGTAATTTTTCCTTCCGTTTTTTCATGAATAGTTGGTTCTTAATAAGTCAACCGGCCATTTATTGGATTGACCCATAAGTCATGGCGGTTTTTTTTTTAAAGTGAAAATTTGCGTGAAAAATAAAATGTTTTGGCAATCGCAATGTGTTTTATATTATTCGATAGAGAATTGTGGGCTCTACAAAATGCAACAAATTGTCTAACAAATGCAACGACTCAACAACGCTCTCCAGCAAAAACGACCTGATCGGCGACATGGCATTCTTCTGCAACACGACAATGGCCGCCCTCACATCGCCAAATTGACCAAGAAAACCATTCAAACGCTTGGCTGGGAAGTGCTACCACATCCCCGTATACACCCGACTTGGCGCCTTCTGATTCCCATCTGTTCCGATCCCTCTCGAATGCATTTCGTTTGGCCTTTCGTTCAATAATGACGTGAAATTGAAGGCTTGCGTGAAGTTGAAGGCTTGATTTCTACCCTCGAGGCATTGAACAGCTTATTTATTGTTGTGTAAGCCTAAACTTAAAAAAATGCCAGAACTTATGGGCCAACCCAATAAATTTAATTTTATGAATATTCGGGAAGATACTTTAAAACATTTTAATAAAAAATTTATTTTAAAACCCCAAAGTAAAAAACAATGCGCTTTAAATAAAGAGAGCGGATTTTTTTTTTAGATATCTTGATATTGAAATAAAAATTACAAACTCGAGGAGTTCCAATGGATATTAAAAAAAATTATAATCTTATTTTGAGCGTTCCAGGAAATCATAAGAATAATCAAAACAACATGAACAGATTATTCTAAAATAATTTGAAGGTTTTTATTTATACATAAGTTTCATTCACGATGATAAAAATTTATAATTTTTTCTTTAATAAAAGTTGATATCATCTCAAATAGTAATAAATATATACGATCGTATAAAACTTGATGTTGCATTAACTGAATGCTGCAGAGTGGCTCGTTCTACGGTTTCAGATCGGGGTCGCATTGGTAGTCAGACGGATCTGCGTTAATATAGAAGTGTATGGTGCTAATCCCTCTCGTTTCGTCCCAGAGGGGTCCCAAACAATCCGGAACCTTGTCGAAAAATCCCTATAGAAAGAAAAATAATAAATTTGGGATTCATACATAAATCTTCTTCTCTCTATCTATTAAATACAATTGCAGCGCAGTTTTGATATTTTGGAAATGTTGCATATTTTGTATGATTTCGTTGAAATTCATCTTTTATAGACTTACCGATGCATCTCTTGGAGGTGATTCGTATTGAGGAGATGCTGCAGAACTATTTGCCTGTGCTTGAAAACCCCAACCATTTAGTGTCTTATCCTGATCCTTGTACATAAGAAAGAACGGACGGAACTTCATGCAGTCCATATCCTTCCCAATTTTCCATAAGTAATGACGACCTTAAATGAAATAAATAAAAATACTTTTTGATGAGTATTAAAACTTTGGTAAATGCCAAACACTAACTTTTGAGATAATGAGGCTCACCCATTCCTGGAACACATTTGGCTCTGACCCAACCATTCGGGTCGTCTTCTGGCATGGTTGTTGGCATATCCCATAAGCTCCCGTCGTTTTTCACAAGCGAAAGACTGCAACCGACGTTTTTATCGCATTCTTCATTATCGTTTGAATTGAAAGAAAATAAGAATATTATAAGATACAAGAATTAATGAGATAAAAAAACATGAGAAGGGCTACTAACCGGATCCTGAGGGTCGTGTGATGGCGGTCAGAGTGTAAAATGTATCGCCGTCTCGTTGTTCGGTCGAGAAGAGATCATCCTCGAACCAATTCATCCACTTGCTTTCCGGATTGTTTATTTTGCTTAGAGGAAACTTTTAATTAAAGCATAACCAAAAGAGGTGTTAAAAACTTTAGTTGGAACTAAATTCTCAATATAATCGAGTTCGTTACACTCACTTGAGACTGAATACCACAAAATTTGTCACCTCTGAACAGCAAAATGTTGGATGGATCATTGTCTTCTTTAATGTATCTGCAAATGTCTGCATCTAGAACTTTAAAGAATTTTCATAAATACTGATTATTAAATTATAATAAAAACATTGTTTAATGATCAATATATTCACTCTCCACACAATAGGAAAATAGAAAAAAGACTAACAAAGAAATTCATTGCTTACCATTGGATTTAGAAACTAGTTCTTTATAACCTTTTGATATTGCATCATTTGGAGTCAAGGGTATTTCCTTGAAGGCGTTGACATTTTCTGCATCTGGTGGGGCCCAAGTTACTAACATAGAGACAAGCAGAAGAGTATGTTAAGGGAAATATATACACAAACATAACCCCATTTCGTTATAAATTTGCAATGAGATTGGACTTACTGTGCATTTGATCGAAGTCCCCTGTGAAGTATAAATATTTGCTTTAATAAACTGTCATAATTTTATGAAACGATTTGAAATTATAAACTGAATGTGTTTAGTTCTCGGAATTAATGAACATTGTTCATTAGGCTCACCTTGACTCCATGCTACTTGAACACAAACTCCTAGAAAAATCGCTGCCACAATTTTTGTCATGATTCAAAACTGGAGTGGGAAAGGGGAGGAAGAAAGAATACAGAATAGAGCAAATAAATATATAAAAAATGGAGTCAGTCGCTCTTCCGGGAGACGGAGTAAGAGGAACAAAGTTGATTGGTGTTGAAGCCGGGGAAAAAATTATTAGTTAAGTAAAAGAGAGAAAAAAAAGCTACAAAGAAGAGACACGGCTTCTTATCCAGAAAATTATCAGAAAGTATAAAGGTCGTACAAATGAAACGAAAATTTGTGTGGGAGAAAAAAAGATGACGTGTAGGATCGCAAGTTTTTGTTTTCAACAATTGCGAACCCCCACGTTCAAATTGAACAATAGGTAATTTGCGAGTGATCGCTTCGTCCAAACAACAAAATGGAGTCAACGAAACAGGAACAGAGAGCAGTAATTCGTTTTTTGACATGTGAAGGAGTTTCAGTTTCTGAAATTCATCGTCGTATGCAGAACGTCTATGGAAATGACTGCCTAACCTTCACTTGTATTTGGGCATGGAGCAAGAGGTTTTCGGAAGGACGGTCATCATTGCATGATGATCAACGATCTGGACAAGCAACCCGCGCCATCACGGATGATTCCAAAACCAAAATTGACGCTGTCTTAAAGGAAAACAGAAGAGTGACAATCGATGTCGTGGTTGCTAAAACTGGCCTTAGTCGTGGAACTCTTCACTCCATTATCAGGAACCATCTGCACTACAGAAAAATTTGTGCACAGTTGAGTCCTGCATCATTTGACATCAGAATAACTTGGAGTTCAAATGGCCATGTCCCTGCAACTTTTGACTCGCTATGAACAGGAAGGAGAGAGTTTTCTCGACAAAATCGTTACAGGGGATGAAACTGAATGCTTCATTTCCAGCCCGAAAGCAAACGTCTGGGAAGCATTATGGGTCACCACCCCCGAAAAAATCAAAAGCAATCGCAAACAGCACAGGGAAGGTGATGTTGACCGTGTTTTTTGATCGCAAAGGCCCGATTTTACTGGACTTTCTTGAAAAAGGCACCACAGTTAACGCAGCACGATATGGGGAAACTTTAAAGGCACTGCGCGCGATCATCAAATGCAAGCGTCCTGGACTTCTTACAGAAGGAATGCTTCTTCTCCACGACAACGCGCGTCCTCACACCTTGAAAGCAACGGTGCACCTCATCAAAAAGTTCAACTGGGAAGCAATGCAGCATCCACCTTACAGCCCTGACTTATCCCCATGGGGATCTCAAGAAATATCTGAAAGGCCGCAGGTTTCAGTCGAACGATGAAGTGAAGGAAGATTTTTAGGAATGGTTCCACACGCAAGCGAAAGACTTCTTCCATAAAGGAATTACACGCCTTGTTACACAGTGGGATAAATGCCTTAACGCATTTGGAGAGTATTTTTAAAAGCCTTGTATCCACTTTGGATAAAATAAATAATTTTCGTTTTCATTTGTACGACCCTTATAATACAAGATGTGATAAAAAATTCCGGGACTAAACTTCTTTTTTCTTATTATATTTAAATTTCAAATTTATGCCGCTTGTCAATGTGTTATTTGAACATTTTTCTATTCACCTTAAGTTTCGTGTTGATAGACAGCAGCAATATGCCGACAAAATTTTCACATTTTACATAAAATTTTGCGTTAAAGTCAACACATCGGGAAAAGAAACTTGTATTTTGATAAATCAAGCTTTAGGAAGTGACTCTTATGTCACGATCAAAAATTATTAAATACATACCATAAACGCTTCAAAAGTGGACGAGCTTCGGCAGAAGATAGTCTCCGTTCTGAAAGAGCGGATGCTCTTTAAAAGGACGCCGTTTTGAAACCAGAGAAGAGATAATGGAAAAATAGCGGGAGATGCTTTTAGGCATTCCACAAACTGCTTATCAAGCTGTAGAGGTGGCAGCGGTGTATAAATCGGGAGGAAACTATTTGGAAGGCGATAACCTTTAAAAGTGGTGTTAATGTTTTTTGTTTTTTTGTCAAGATACGAATTTAGTTCCGAAACTCTTTGTTTGCACCTTATACTTTAATATTTAAGCACATCCTTCTGAAGAGTCAGATATACTTCAGAACTTCAGAGTTTTCTGAACTTCTGAAAAATTCGAATATCCTGTGTCGAGAAAAATTAGAATATCCTGTGTCGGAGTTGGAAATTTTTTTGTCCCTGACTCTATAGGCCTGGCCTGAGAATCGATAGATGATATAAATATGAATAATCCCATAATTATTATGGAAAAGTCTTAGGTGTATTCGAAAGTAATAAATTTAAACTGGTCTGGTTGGTAGAGGCGACGAGCGTGATACTCATGATCCCTGATTCAAATCCAGGTCGCGAAATTTTTCCTTTCGTTTTTTCCATTAATATCTTTGGTTAAGTCCCTATTGTGACAAAAGGCAGAACTAAATATGTAAAATAGCTAATTTTTAATATAGAGACTTTGGGATGAAAAAAATTTGGGGCGAACTTGTAAACTGTTCTTATTTTCATGTACTTTTCTTCTTTTCATAAAACAATTGTTATTATACGTGTTATTCACATGAACTGATTGCCTATCACAAAGGGCGCTATGCTATGTTGAGAGAATATACATTTATCCTTTCTCACTGCAGTACACTGAGAAAAATCACTGTTTATTATATATTTAATTAGGGGTTTTTTAAAAATAAACCACCTTTTATATCGAGTGTGCTGCTTGTTGAGGGGTGTCTCTTTGTATAATTTTGCGGGCTATTACCATTCGCTTTTACATATCCGTTTATTCGTGATTTAGGATAATGTAACGTAATAACATAATTTCAATGGCACAAAGGTTAAAGATAACCACTGGCGCTGAATTTTGTCACGTTGAATTTTGGACAACGTTTATAGGACCATTTTTGTTTCTTATAGAGTGTTCCGTGACGAAACCAACAATTTAGCTAGCGTTTTCGAAAAAAATTTTTTAAACAACTTAGGTCCCTATCTTACAAAAAACTATCTCTTAAAACAACATTACTCCTTAATTTGTTTGTCTATTAGAAAGTAAATAAGCCGTTGTTTTGGTGATTTTTATGGATAGACGATCAAAGAGCATAGTTATTTCGCTCACTTTCAATCTTTGTAGCCTGTCTTGAGTATAAGAGTGGAGAATTTCATTTGCTACATACAATCTTCACGGAACTATACAGGATTTACTATCTACTGAGATATGTTAAAATATCTTTTTCTAGTAATTATTTTGATTTTGCAAGATATTCTTATTATGAATGTTGTGAAGAAAATATTTACCTGTGTTTCGCTTCGTTGAGTGAAGTAAATCAGGCCAGGAAGAGTGTGAGTTGTGGGGCTTATAACAAGTTTCCATTTCTTTGGAAGCACGTGCACGATAATTATATAAATTAGCAATAAAATTATTTCCCGGAAAGATTCAACCATTTTTTCTGAGCAGAACATTTAAATTTCATTCCCAAATTCTCATTCTTTAACCACTGAATTATACCTGTAACAATGCGAATTTTTTAGTTTCTGGAATTGATATGTTTAACATTGAGGAATATGACAAAATTTTGATTTAGATTTAGAAGATTCAACATTTGATTATACACTGAAAAGTTAGTTGTATTAAAGGAATATGTTTAAAATTGATAGGGATTCGTTCTGTTCGTGTGGGAGACGATTTTTCACATACAATAACCGGAAACCGTAACTCTACTTCTATGTATGATTAAAAAAGAGAGAGGAATACAGCTCAAATTTTCCAAAAAAAAATAGATAATAACATATGTGTTTAGAATTTCGCATCTGATAAGTTCGAAGCCATGTAATTAAGATGATATGCGTCATAAAGTATGTAATGATCAAGGCCTTGTCCCCAATAGGTTCTTTGTGTTTCATTCCAGATATTCCAATTTGAAAAATGGGGAAATTGGTTTCTTAAAAGAACACATCTGTTAGTATTACATATTGAACCATATTACTCACAGTTCGCTTTTTGTTCATCCGTATCAAGTCCCTGTTAAGAACGAATTTTACTAGTATCGCTTTTACATACAATTCAACCATTGAAGAACCTATGTGTTGAAATATTTTACAAGATACCGATTCCGTGTAAAAAATCAAAATAATCTAAAATTTTATAAGTTTCGTGTTTTAAGATATAAGCTAAGTTGTGTAAGAAAGTGAGTTGCATCTTTGTTAAACTACTTCACTGATAAAATCTTGATATGTTTTCCCAGGACATCCTTTTAATTATACAGGACTATTCAAAAACACGAAGCAGATTTCAAACATTTATTTCAAACACACTTTAACAGAAACACATTTCGCATATCACTGGATAATGTAAAGTTCAAGTTTTAAGAGTCTATAGAAGTCCCATTCAATGTCGAACAGCGGTAGTGTTTCTTAATATGAAACTGGCGACACCACAAGATAAGTCGTTTTTTATGCTGCAATTTACGAAGGTGAATCCATTGTTCAATCGCAACGTGAATTCTGCCGTTGTTTAACAAACAGCCATCTCGCCACGAGTGGCTTAAAAAATTCGTCCGAGGACGGTCAGTGATTTTCCGTTTGTAAATGCACCCATCTTCTACGAATGAATTCACACTTCACAAACCGTAGGACACAAAAAGACTTTTCCTGTGACATTGCCACTGTGGAATTGAATGTAACTTCTAGGCAGACTTTTAAAACTTTGAATCTTCCTCTATCCAGCGATGTGCTGAATGTGTTTCTGTCTTTTACAGTTTGTTTGAAATCAATACAGCGTATCCGGCAGAATTACTACCAATAACAAATGTTAATAGATAAAATAATGAAGAAACTGATCTTGAGGTGCTGTGAATGCTTAACGAATAGAAGGTAGGAACCAACACTTGTCCACAAAAGAGGTACCATTCCTTCAGAGGCGGATATTTGACGCTTGTGCATCCGTCACTCCTCAAATGCTGCAGAACACATGGAGAGAATTAGAGTACCGTCTTGACATTGTTCGGGCCACTAAAGGTAGAGATCTGGAGAAACTTGGCGAGTTTTCCTAACAGAAAATCAAAATCCGGTTTTTCTAATACGTATTATTAGTATAAGAATATTAACATTTGTTATTGATAGTAATTCTGCCGGACACCCTGCATTTGAAATGTGCTCCAAATTGAACTCTAGTTAAAAATAACCATATACAGGGTGTATCAGGTTCGATGGTCATAAAGTACCTAGCGTTGTCCTTCGCAAAATTCTAAGCATAATTTTCCTTATCCATTTTTCAAAATTCTCAAAAAAAATGCTTGAAATCGTTATCCAAAGTTTGGCTATTATGACGTAAATTCTAAACCTTCTGACGTAATTCATCCTAATTATTCTTGACTATTTACGATATTTCCTATCAGCATTGAGTCAGTTTAGCAGCTATGGTGATTTTTCGATATGAATTTTCGCTAATTTAAAATATGAACAAATTAAGGAAATGTTATATTCACTTTTAAGACCTCCTTAACCTTATATTCACAAGTTGCTAATAGCAAACCTGCATCAATTACTATGGTGTTTATTTGTTTATTATCCTTATCACATTTGAACTACGAAAACTTCAATGCTCTAGAAATCATTTTATACAGATTTGTAAGATGTCCATGAAAGGCAATATTCGTTGGTTGGTTTCTGATAAACCGAATTGAACTGCATGCATTTCAATGATGAAGATTATGATTAGGAGAACGTGGATTAGTCTTGTATAATATAAATGGTATGTATGCGTATTGATGCAACAATCATATGAAATAGGTTCAAAAAGTTCCCGAACTTTACTTCGGAAAAAATAAGTATGGGACACAGCATGTTTTAAGCACTCTGGCCTTCGAAGTAATGCTCTTTGGCAACTATACACCTTTAGCCTACGTTCAAACATTTTGTCGAAAGCGGGCTACAAACCTTTGTTTGCCACCTTCTTCAGAGCTTCCATTTGCGGCGAATGGCGTCAAGCAGGCGTCGCAGAATGTCCACGTACATTTCTTTGTTAACTGTACCACCTTCCGGTATGAATTCGTAGTGGACTATTCATTTGCAAAAAAAAAACAAAAAACAAAAAAAAAAAAACAATCCATAAGCATGACCTTTCCTTTGGAGTAGTCAGCTCAGAACTTCTGTGGTCGGGAAGACGAGCTGTTTTCCATACGGATGGTTGTCTTTTTGTTTGAGGGTCGTAAAGAAAGCACCATATTTCATCGCCCGTGATGATTCATCCTAATAGACTTGGAATAGCTGAATGCGGCGCGCGCTTCACACTGCGTTACACATCTGCGTTACTTGGAACTTTTTGAACCTACCTCGTGAAAGTATTACACTGTATTCAAGAGTTGGATAAAATTATATGAAGTTTTGGGAAATGGGCTTTATTTTTTCAGTAAGGTGTTGGGCCACTGCATGCCCTTCAAATATAGTTATCTTTCTTGGAACAGATTCACACGAGTTTGAATAAAATATCTGCCTAGAAAGATATGCTCCTCAAACAAAATGGAATCATTATTATCCTTAAAAATGGAATCATTTTTGCGAAATACATCTGGACCAAAGGATGAACCTGACTACTTTAGAATGTCGGGTACGCGTTAGCATTAACATGACCGTTGGCGAAAATGATAAGGCCAGCCGAATACGGAATCATCATACGTATATTTACTCTTCATGTTGAACAGAAAGTCCGCATTATAAGCTTCTTTGAGGGTTCTCCACTCACATCAGATCATGTTACTGTGACGCACAATACTGATCTTTTTCATATCTGTGGTCAAAGATTTCGCAAGTGCTGCTCTTCCATGTATGTTGGCTTTGCGCAGCTCTCTGCAGACTTCTGTTGATTGAAATAAGGTGGTCGAAATTTCCTGCGAATAATAGGACCGCCACTATTCTATTTAATCTTTAGAATTCGCGAAAATATATTTGAAAGCAATAAATAATCAATTCGAATTTATGTTTTACTTACTTTGACACCACGCTACTTGATCAATAAGATAAACTTTAAGTAAATCCTATCATGATTTTGGATTAGATTTACAATACTGATTAGTTCAGGAATCTAGAAACAAAAACCAATCCAGTATAAAATGTGAAACAATCATAGGCATGTGATCTAGTTTTTGAAGAAATTAAAGTATGTTAGGTTAAAATATGAATAAAAGTCCAACTTTGAGTCCGCGGGAATTTTATGTAAAAAGAATGTCAAATTTAATGAGAATACGATTAATGGAAACACGAAGTTAATCCTCCCGAGGAAGGTATAGGAAAGTAGCGGAAGCCCTGAGATCATCTATTTTTACCCTTTTATCTCACTTTTTAACCCCTATCCCCAATTTTTTAAATCGAAAAATTGATTTTCTCGAACGGAGTATTTAGAAAGTGTAAAGAGCTCTATCTTCTTTTGTTTCTCATCATTTCCGATCGAATGACATATATGACATACCATATGTTGCCATAGTTCTAAAGACCAAGTAACTGCCACTTCCACAATTCCGACCCCATTGGTACAATTTGGCCCAAATTTCATAATAATGTTGATCTTGCTTAGAGGAATCTGCATACCAAATTTCACTCCTTTATATGCATAAATACGCGTAGACCTTTTGGTCCCCTCTAATTTCCGCCCCCGAAACTTAGATCCCAGTGGGCCAATCAAACCCAAACTAAGAGAGAAAAAATGGCTTGCCTTTTTGACCCCTACCCCTCGCGCTAAGTCGAATAAGAGAAATGAAAACTGTTCCAGTTGTTAAACACATTTTGTAATTTATGGTATACTTGAACGATAACTATTTATTGCTTTGGTGCAGCTGTTTCAAACATTTCCCGGTGGTATTCCATTATATTCTATTATTTGTGACGCAGATGAGTTCCAAACTTCCATCAAAATGAGAATAAAAATTTTTTCCTGTCAATTGGCGTTGGGCAATAATTTTAATAAAATGAAAGGTGCTCTCTGATATTAATGCATTCTTTTCTTCATGTCAGAATGGCAATGAAAACAATACTTAAATATGAGAGTAATTTTAAAAAGTTCTGGATACAGCCTATTTCCGGTCAGAAGGATGGTGCAGTTTCCTTGATTGCAGCTATGGTTGTGAGCCAGCCTTCAGTTTAGAACGTTGGCTAGCGAACTTGTCCCTGACTTGAAATGAAAGAAGAAAATGCACAACGATCAGCGATCATTCTGGATAAATATAGCTGGTAAGTGATTCCCCGCTCGCCATACAGTCCTGATATAGCCCACCAGGTTTTGACTCGTTTCCAAAGCTGAATTAATTATTACGTGGAAAACGGTTTAGTACCGTTCAGAATGTTTCGGAGAAGGTGACTAGATTAATTAGATCATCAGCAATGAAGTGCCTTGATAAAAATACAAAATTTTCCCAAATGTTCGACAGCTGATCGAAATTATTTTGAAGGTCTGCAAATGTAGTTTGGAAGAAAAAAAAATCCTAGTTTGGCAAAATTTTTAAAAATGAGCCTCGTATTTGAACCTTCCCTATTATCCACTGCATATTCAACTACATGTCCACCAGATGCCTTATAACGTATTAAATGGTTAATGACATTGACATAGCGTTTGAGTCAAGCTGTGCGTGAAGGAGATCTTGAATGAAAGCAAATTACACCATTGAGAGACTTCTATAGGCAACAGAACGTTGATACACTAAGAGACGTTGCGTTAAGAGCATCGGTGACTGTGATCGTGTATGTGGTTTCTGGACGGTCTTGCCCTATACAATCCTGATATTAATATTAAACATTTGAAATTTTATATTTATTGAAATTCTACGTTATTTTGCACATGTGATATTAATGTTGGCCACTAAACAGGGTACCATGAATGATTCAATCAATTTCAAAACATTGTATTTTTTAAATTATTACATATACATATATTGATATATGAAAAGAACCGTAATCTCACCAAGTTCTACCCACATTCTGCAAATGTCTCATGTGTGCCCCCCCTCTAGTCAAACGTCCAAATTCTCCCTCACTCTCTCCACTATTTTAGTTGACACATATGATCGACCGGTGGTACACAGATAACTACAAAAAAAAAAAGTTGTAGTGCCCTTAAACTACCGATACTACCGCAGACTGCTCGGTTCTTTTCTGTACTCTTCTGAATTCACGCTGCACTGCAATAACAAACATACAGCTCGCATATTCCAACAGGCACAAAGTCTTTTCCTGTTTTGTCGCCTTTTGTAATGGCACTGCACTCGTGCTGGTGCATCGCGATAAAAACTTGGCGAGTTTACAGTTCTTTTCATGCGTGTGTTTGTGTAATGCTTTGGAAAGTAGTGTTTTGAAATCGAATGAATCAATTTAAATTACACATGTGATATTAATACTGGAAAATTGATATTAAAGACCGCGTATTCCATATCATCATCATCATCATCATCATCATCACGGTCAACCCTTTGCAATCCACTGCTGGATGAAGGTCTTCTCTAAACGCTTCCATTCTTCTCTGTTTGAAGCTTTGGATTTCCAGTTGACACCAGCCACCTTCCTTATTTCGTCGAGCCACCTTGCATGGGGTCGTCCTCTTGGGCGTTTAAAGTCTCGAGGGTACCAATCCTGAATGATTGTGGTCCATCTCATGTCTTGTCTTCTAGCAATGTGACCAGCCCATTGCCATTTAGAACGTTTGATCCGTTCGATGACGTTAATCACCTTCGTTTGGCTTCTTATCCAGCTGTTGCATTTTCGATCTCTTCTTGTAATTCCCAGCATACATCTTTCCATGCTTCTCTGTGTTGTCTGTAATCTTTGTGTTGTCCTCCTTGATAAAGTCCATGTTTCAGCTCCGTAGGTGAGTGCTGGTAAAACACACTGGTTGAAAACTTTTCGTTTCAAGCTAAGTGGCATGTTGCTCTTCAAGATAATGTTATTCTTGCCAAAATCACTCCATGCTGTTCTAATTCGTCTGCTAACTTCATTCAGAATGTTGCCATCCATGGTGATTTCTTGTCCCAGGTAAATGTAGCTCTGTACTTCTTCAATCACAATGGTGCCTGCCATGACCTTCTGTTTTGGAGCAAATGCATTGAACATAACGTTTGTCTTCTGTGTGTTCAGTTTCAGTCCTACACGCCGGCTAGCCTCTGCTAGTTCTTGTAACATTTCCTCCAATTCAGAAGGCTATTGCTGGTGAGAACGATGTCATCGGCAAAACGAAGGTGGTTAAGGAATTCACCGTTTATTTTAAGTCCTTTTTTTGACCAGTTCAGTTCCTTGAAGATTTCCTCTAAAACTGCTGTGAAGAGTTTTGGTGAGATGGTGTCTCCTTGTCTTACTCCTTTTCCAAGGTTGATCCTTGCTTTTCCTTTATCCAAACGAATGGTAGCAGTCGCTTTACTAAATATCTTCTGAAGAATACTAATATAGCTTCCGGCTCTTCCCATTCTTTCCAGAGCTTTCACTACAGCATATGTGAACACCGAGTCGAAAGCTTTCTCAAAGTCGATGAAGGCAAAGCAAAGTGGCACTTCATATTCGTTGTGGCGTTCGATAAGCTCTCTAATAACTTGAATGTGGTCGATCGTGCTATATCCACTTCGAAAGCCTGCTTGTTCTCTTGGTTGTGCTGAGTCTAGTGCTGAATCAAGTCTGTTTGTCAGGATTCAAACAGTCTAGTGCTGAATCAGTCTATATAAATACTGATATTTGATAATATTACTGGACATCTGATATTAAGACTACAGGTTCAATATTAATATGGGCTTCGGGCAATGAGAGTGGAATGACTGGACTTGTTGGTTGTTGGCATGAATGTTTAAATGCTGGTGGAATGTTTTTTTTAATAAACCCATTAACATTCTGTAAAATAGTGTTCCCTCAATTCGCCCTCATAGAACTGAATATTTGATATTGGAAAATTTGCTATCAAGATTGCATGTTCAATATTAAGAATTGGATATATATTAAAACTACGTATTTCATATTAATACTGGATATATGATATTAGTACTGGACGGACATTTGATATTAAGACCAAATATACGAAATTCATATTGGAGATTTGATATAAATACTGCATATTCGATGTTAAGATTGAGCATTTGATTGATGTGACATAAACAAGAGAAATTTGCAGATTCACAGCTTGCAAAATTTCATTTAAATGAATGAGGAAAAAAATGTTTAATATTATTTATTGTCTATTGACAGCCACAGGGTTTGAGGTTCATAATCAGAAACAAATTTGTTTAGAATGAAGGAAGGGAGAATACCATTATCATTTATCTACAACGATTACCACAACTCAACTGATCATAACATGCACGTCATTTTAACAGTTTAGTTTATAAACATCGATTATATGTTTGTCTTTCACTTCTCTCCAATGGAGGAGGCGGTTCTAGTTAATATAATACTAACTAGAACCGCCTCCTCCATTGAGCATAAATCTGCAGAAGTCTAGTCGCCGCAATGGATCGTCTTCATGCATTACTTGCACGGGGGTTTAGTGATAAGGGTACTGCCAATACCGCCTAGAGAGAAAGCCTGCTCACGGAAAAATCTTACATTGTTACATCACCCACGGTAGGGACAATTTCGGGCTTATTATTGGTAGAAATATGATTAACAATACCCTACCGAAGGTGATGTAACAATGTATGATGTTTTCGCGCTCAGGCTTTGAGGAGAGGCAACACCACCTAAAGATAAGGCCTGGGCGCTGAAACGTCATTACATTGTTACATCACCTCAGTAGGGAATTGTTAACCGTATTTCCACCAATAATAAGCCCTAAATTTTCCCTGCTGAGGTGATGTAACAATGAAATGAAATTTCAGCGCCCAGGCCTTATCTTTAGGTGGTGTTGGTACTGCCAACGCCTCCTAAAGATAAGGCCTGAGCGCGAAAACGTCATACATTGTTACATCATCATCCGAAGATACGTTTAATCGCATTACTACCAATAATAAGCCCTGAAATGCAATTAAACGTATCTTCGGATGATGATGTAACAATGTAAGACGTTTTCGCGCTCAGGCCTTATCTTTAGGAGGCGTTGGTACTGCACGGACCAATGACGTATATTAAAGATAGCCTCCGAATCCTATTGTTGTAATTTGAAGCAAATTGGGAAGCTCCATGCCCAGAACTGTCATGGCTGAAAGTGAGTGAATCTGATGCAAAACACATGGCTAAACACGAGAGTAGTTGATTAATAATTCTTTCACACGCCTATCACGGAGTGATAAGTTTATCTTTTCGTTTACTTTGTATTTGAAGTATTTTATTATATTTTATAAACAATTTTTTCGATCATGGTTTCAATTTCAATTTCGTTTCGATTGTCTTTCAGTTACGTATTTTCATTTTAGTTACGTATTTTTGATTTATTTTTTTGGAAAATGATTCCTGATACTTTTTCTTGTCTGTTTGTACAGTTGTACGCAGGACAACTTTGAATAATGGTTTTGAATTAATTATTCCTCGGGCCCAAAATCTTCAAAAAGAAAGCAGCCAGACAAGTAATTACTCCACGGCTCGCTCCTGCCCAGAACTATCATGGCTCAATTTGCTTCACTTTTTGCCGCTGTTAACAATAGGATTCGGAGTCTATCTTTAATATACGTCATTGGCACGGACCAACAATAAATATCTCATGACCAACAATGCAAGGAAAAGTTTGTGCAACAATAGAGATCAACAATGGTGTCAACACGCAATGCACCTACACTAGGCAGGGATCAATAATATATATCTCATGACCAACAATGAAACGCAAGGTTTCTTAACTTCATTGGGCAAAATTAGATAGTAATCTTATATGGTGCCATCTGCTGCTACTGAAAAGAATCTAAATGAAGATCTATTTTTGGGTGGGGGGGGGGCGAGAAGTTATGATTATAATGTGGAATTAAATTGTTATTTAATATTGTGAAAAGGGAAAAAAAATAACCTGACCTCATCAGGTTAAAAAAGACCACACTTCCGAACCTACTTTTGTTGACATTTAAGTTAATAAGCGATTATTGGAGTCGTTTGATACTTGAATAAAATAAAAAAAAGAAAAAAGACCACACTTCCTCCAATTGTGGTAAAGCAAAATCACAGTGACATTGATATCTAATACTACGGGAAGATATCAATGCATAGTGATCAGGGAACGCTCAACCTCGTCGGTGGAGGGCAGCACATAGAAGGGCCCCTCTCACAGCTGCCAACTTAAAATATTTTTTCCGCTAAAACAGAGCTACAAATCTGCTAAAATATGCCAAATTCAATTGTACTAATTAAACTAAATCCACTAAAACTCAGCGTAAATTTAGCTTAATTTTTATGTAAAATTCGCTATATTTAGCGGAATATCCACCGAGTTGGCAACACTGGTCCTCTTTGTGTAATCATACCCTTCATAGTATTGCACGGTTTACAAGAGTACATTAATAAAACTATGTTGCCGTTTATCCGGTGAAGGTCACAGATTCATGAACTTCCCTAAGTACAATTATTTGATTTTTGGTGGAAATAAAGATGTACACGGCGAAACTTCGGATTTTGTGCACTTTTCAACATTTTTTTTCACCCCCCCCCCCTCTTCCCCTCCAACAGAAATCTTGGCTACGCGCATGTCTCAAGAAAAAAACTGAGCTTCCGAAACCAGAGTCCCTTAAGCACAGAAGAAAAGGTTAATTCCCATTTGGAAAAAAAAAGAAGAGACAGGAGCAAACCCAGCTTAGATAAAGAAAGAGAGGAGCAAATGGTATTGGGAACCAAATCCCACCGACGACTCGAATATTGCACATTGCTTGGTATTGGGAACTTCAAAAATGGACACATGCAGATTGGCTTCGAATGCTTGGGCAGATGATCCTGTTTTCAAGTTTACAGAGCTACTGGTAGTGGCATATTCAGCATGAAACTATGGGCTACGTTCTGCCAGCATATTTCAAGGTGGTTTGGAAAGTATTTCTACGAGACTTAAGAACCTTAATTTGTCTGAAGAAGTTATTTGAGAGCCCCATTAGGTCATATGAATAAGGAACTTGGAAAGACCATCACTGTGCCTGCATTTGTGTCTGAGAGGAAAAAATCGACACACTAGAGGCCTAATGTGAATTGTGCCACTTCATCTAATAATCATGACACTGCTTTCAAAACCATCTAGGGGCATAACCCAGATTTGTCAACTTAGCGGATTTTACATCAAAACTATAAAAAAAAAAATCCGCTAAAAATTCCATTAATACAAGTGAATATCTTTCAAGTGGAAGTGTTATCAATAATACTTGAATGAAACATGCAATATACATAATTTCCTTAATTTAAAGTAAAAATCCCAAAAATAAAAATTAATAATAAAATAATAAAGATAACGAAAGTCATTTTCTTCCACAATTTTGAGTTACATGGTATTAACTTAAAAGTTGAAAACCATCTATTCCAAAATAGTGGACAAAAAGTGGCTTTCATTTTATTATTAATTTTTTTGAATTTACATTAAATTAAGGAAGTTATTTATATTGCATGTTTCATTCAGTAGTATAACTGAATTTAGCGGATTTTTAGATCGGTTTTAGCAGGGAAAAAATTTTTTTTTGAGTTCGCAACACTGAAGTGAGCAACTTTGAGTAGTGGTCGTGTTGGTAAAATCCAATGATGTGAAAAAAAGAACAATCCAAATAAAAAATTATTTTATTCACATCAACAGGTAAAATCCCGTTTAATACAACGGAATAGCATCTGTTATCTTTGTTGGAGCCTTTAGATCAGTGTTTCCCAAACTTTATCTCGTAGCACGCTAAAAAAGATCTAAAAATTTTCGCGGCACTTTATTCAACCTCCAAGAATGAAAAAATCACTTCAATCTTGAGCTGGACGAAACGCTTTAACACTTCTTTAATTTATTGAAGCAATTTTTATTTTTTTTTCGAAAAATTCCGCGGCACACAGTTTGGGAAACACTGCTTTTGACTCTCAAATCAAACTTTAAAAATGGCATTTTCACCATAAAAATAGATTTACTGGGTTGTTACTTACAGTGAGCAAAAAACTTATTGGCACGATGTAAAACTACAACTTAAACCATTTATTACACGAAGTAGAAGAGACAGCCAGCCTGCATAAATTAACAACCCGTACCTTAGGATGTGCATTCTAATAATAACTAATAACTTTTGTTTAATATAAATTACAATTAGGGGAAAAAAATTAAAACTAGAACACCACCCGATTTTGTGCAAAAAAATTGTTGGCACACTCAGCACTTTGAGAAGAACGTTTTAACAAAACGAAACAAAATAATTTTCAATGCACCATCTTAGTATTTTGTAGGACCTCCTTTTTGTTTAATGACTTCTTTGCAACAATTTTGAATGCTTGCAACTAGTTTTTCGCACACTTTAGGCTCAATAGCATCCCACGCATCTTGCAGCATCCGTTTCAGTTCATCCTTGTTCTTTAGACGTCTGCTCGCAAGCCTTCTCTTTTCCCATAGATGCTCTATGGGATCCAAGTCTAGAGATTGTGCACATCAATCCAACACGATGATATCTTCTGATTTGAAGTAGTCTTTGACAACTTTAGCCGTGTGTTTTGGGTCATTATCTTGCTGGAATACAAAATCATTCGCAAGACCCAACTTTTCGGCAGAAGAGTGTAGATTTCCACGCAAAATGTCCAGGTATTGTTCTTTTGTCATGATGTTCTCGATAAATACAAGATTTCCAACACCTTTAGTTGTCATACATCCCCACACCATCACAGACCCTCATCCATGTTTGATGGTTTGTCTGATGCAACTAGGATTGAGCGCTTCATTTTTTCCCCTCCGTACTTTTTTGCCCAATCATGGCCAAGTAAGTTAAATTTGCTCTCGTCAGACCATATAATGTGATCCCAAAAGAGTTTCGGGCTATCTCGATATTTTTTGGCCCATGTCATTCTCTTCTTCATGTTCCGTTTGTTTATCCATGGCTTCTTGCGCACAACTCTGCCATTGTAGCCTACTTCGTGCAATCGATTTCGTACCGTTTGGGGTCTAACTGTGATGTCCTCTTCATTTTGAAGTTCTCCCGCTACTTTTGCTGCGCTGATAAACTTGACGATGACTTATTCCTGATAATGGGATGTCTTCCTTTTCCGACCTCTTCCTGGCAAATTTTTCACTTGCCCTGTAATTTTGTATTTATCAACAATGTTCTATACAGTGGATTTTGAAATTCCCACTGCTTTTCCAATTTTTCCCAATGATAAGCCATTTTCGTGATGTTTTATGACACATTCTCGAATATCGGAAGACCACTCGTGTCTTTTCGGAAACATGGCAAATAAAATATAGTTTTTCTCAAAGATTTAGATGATTTTTCTCTTTATTTAATAAATTTAATGCATATAGGCAGGAGATCTCATTATATTTAGTTGTTGTGAAGGTAGAAGTGTTGAGTGTGAAAACAATTTTTTTGCGCAAAATCGGGTAGTGTTCTCCTTTTAATTTTTTTTTCTCTAATTGTAATTTATATTAAATAAAAGTTATTAGTTATTATTAGAATGCACATCCTAAGGTACGTGATGTTAATTCATGCAGACTGGCTGTCGCTTGTACTTTTTGTAATAAATGGTTTAAGTTGTAGTCTTACATCGTGCCAATAATTTTTTTTGCTCACTGTAAGTATAAATGGTTTGCTTTCTAAGGAGACTCACTTCATATCCAGTCTTCAATTTTCAATAATTAGCAAAAATAATACTAATAATAATATGTTTGCTGACATTGGCGTTTGACTCGCATTAAAGTTCCGAATAAACTTCCGCAATGTGGTCTCATAAGCGCAGATTCCTGCTGCTTCCTTAATATTTTTTTACGATTAACTAACTATTGCACACCAGTTCTAATATATTTAAAATATATTTTTATACTTTAATGCTTCAATTTTCATAAATTTGCAGAATAATACACAACTGAAAACAAATCCCCTGTGCAGGCCATACATAAATCTTAGTTATTAAGAAGAAAAGACGTTTAACTATTTTTTATTTACAATCTGTTTAAATAAAACGATGATTCATACGCAGTCGCCATATGCTCATACGACTAATCTTATTCATTACCGGTAATGAATGCTTCAACCGTTGGCGCACCATAGACGCCAATCTTCAGCTATAACAATCTTTGGTCTCAATAGATGGTACCACCAACAAGATACGAAATAATTTATTCAAAGCAATTTTTCGCCAACAGATGTCGTTATGGTTTGACTTGGTTATATGATTTGATGGTTTTGAAAATATTCCAAATAGGCATATTTACTTTTGTTTCTGAATTTGAAATTACTAATTTTTCTCCCCCCCCCCCACCTTTAATGTCATTAAATCCGAAGCTATTTATTTAAGAGTTAAAGTTTTTGAGTAAAACCGAAAATATATGGAGAATTGTCAAATGTCAAAACCTTGATTTTTTTTATTTTTTTGAGTTTTTCCTTTTGCGTATTCGAAATGCGATGAAAATTTTTGCGCTAAAACAAATTGAAAATTGCAGTTTTAATTTAACCTAAGGGTTTTAATACGAAGAAAAGACGATATTGAAAATCAGCAAGAAAAGAATTAGAACTTTTTTTTTATAGTAATAATAATAAAAATAATTGAAAACGCGCACAACAAAACACTTGTAAAATTAATTAAAAATAAATTTTTATTGGAATTTATTATAAATTATTACAATGAGAACATACCTACCCAACTCGTACAAAGCTTTTGAACTTTTGTTATTATTAAACGATAATAAATGTTTGCTATTTTGAAACATACGTACAGGTTCCGGTAAACACAAAGAAGTAGCGTAACGAATTCAAACAAGAATAAAAATAGAATTTGTATACAAGAAGTAATTAATTCCACGCTAGAGTTGTAGCCAATGGCGGAAAGGGAAGAAAAACGAAAGTAATCGGCACAGTAAACCGAAGTTCCCCCATGAGAAAGTTTAGAATAAATTGTGTGATGCACAATGCTGAAACGAAAAGGGCTGAAGAAATTCGTGCAGGACAAAAAAGAAATAAAGAAAAGGGAGTCAGTCGGTGGTAGAGGAAGCTGCAGAAGCAGCGATGTTAAGGCGAACCAGTCGGAAGGCTCCATGTTGTCGTGACGTCACGAGTCTCACGCGCTTCGTGCGCTCCCCCCTGTGAAGCAACAAGCCGCCATAATCTCTAGCCAAGATGGCGTCGTCAGATGTAGTGACTGAGGTTGAAATTCAACCGGAAATTCAAGAGGTTGAAATTGAAGCAATTCCCGTAGAAATGCCAGTAGAAACTGTAGAAACAACCGTCGAAACGATTGAGACACAACCTATGATAGCTCTTCAGCCACTTCCCGAGCCGGGAAGGGAAGAAATAATCCTCCAAACGCAAGAAGAAATTGTTGGTAACACGGACACTTTGGGAGTCTACGATCAAATCCCAGTCCCGAACGAAGTTTTAATCGAATCGAGTCCTGGCACATCGGGTAAGCGTGGAAGGAGAGGGAAAAAGGGTGGTAAAGGAGGGAAAAGTGGCTCGCAAATCTCCAATAACGAATTAACCTTTGAAACCGATCGAAATACGAGAAAATGGGAACAAAAACAAGTGCAGATCAAAACACTGGAAGGTGAATTCTCCGTGACGATGTGGGCTTCAGGAACCGATGACGGTAGGCGATGTTTTCTACTTGTAATCTAAATCATTGTAAAATCTAAATAGTACAATCTCCCACGCGTACACATGCTCTGTTTATCTCTGTCCCCTTTCAAAAAGCCGAGCCTCCGTGCGCATTTTCATGTTGACCGTCGCTCTTATCCTCTTCGGCGCCGTGCGTTGCATGACCTTTCTTAACACCCTCGCTAAACGTTCAAACACTCGATGCCGTTCACGATCCTTTCGATCGGTATCCTCTTCATCCGTCTCAATACTCCCCTCAATCACCGTCTCTCACTTTGTTTGTGTCTTTTAATATTGCGGCCGGCCATGAATGATTCCAATGGGCGCCGCCATATTCCGAAACATGGCCTCTTCTGCATTATGGCGGAGGGCAGCCATGTTTGACAACGTCGAGAAAAAGGCGTCGAGCCGAGCGATTTGCGCCTGCCTTTCTAGTCCCTTCAGATTCCTGAAGAAACGTAGAATGCTAACACACGACAGAGCTTACGGAAAAGTTCGCACACTTTTCGCATTTTGGACGCCAACATGGGGGTGGTACGCGTAGGAAAAAACTTTTTTTAATCAAATCTGAAAGGCCTCCGTCGCTTTTGTCTCCGCTTTAAAGGAAACAACGACGAGCTTACACAGAATGCAAAATATCTCTCTAGTCGTCCTTGTGCTTTAATTCCTTGCGCTACATTAATAACTAAACAATATATAACTCTATAATTACAACGTGTTTTCGTTTATTATACTTAAAATGTTATTCTAAAAAAATATGAGTGTGTGTATGTGTGGTGTTGTTTTTTTTTGATTGTGAATCGAAATCGGCTATGACGCAGTTCGCAGTTGTTGTCGGAAGAAGCAAAAGAGGAAGAAAAAAAAATTTGAGTGAAGAGAGACGGTTACTAGTTGAACATTGCCATAAATAAATCCAATGTAAATAAAGATGTTTTCTTATCTTTTCAACTTAAGAGTGAATGGTTCATTGTACATTTACTCTCACTCTTCCTCACACTTTTGTTGTTGTAAAACTGAAATAATAATCCTCTAAAAATTTTCACCCCTTACCCCCCCTCTCCGCCAATCAATATCCCGAGTAATTTTTCTAATAATTATGTTGCATTTAAAAGTTTCCGAAGTTAATTGAAAAACAGACACGCCAATTATTAAAATTTTAACTCGATACTAAAGTTAATTCAAAATTTCTTTAAAAATGATTGAATGTCCATTCTGATTTTAATAAATTGCTTGATCTTTTATTAGTTTGTAAATCCTACAATTCTAATGCAGTATTTTTGTAATTTCAATGGGTTATATTTCTCCACAAAGCTTTGGTGTCTGTGCTGTTTAAGTATGCTTACGAGTTATGGCCACATTCTTAAAGGCAAATTGAAAGATGGTGGCATTTATAATTAATAGTATACATAAAAGTTTGCAGATTAAACTTAATAAAATCTGTCAAACCAGCAAAACTGCTTAAGGCTAATGGTTTTAATTGAATGTAGAAAATAGCAAATAAAAGTTTGGTTACGGCATTAGAGCAGTAATCTAGAGGTCCCTGGTTTGAGTCCAGGCCATGAAATTTTTTTGGTATTTTCCACATTTAATTACTAACATCAAATAGGTATAGTGTAATAAAACCCTCTTGGACCTTTTCCATCTCGTTTTAATACAGTCGAACCTCGCTATCTTGAAAAAATTTTATTTCCCTACATTTTCAGTATTAATTTAATGTAATTTTCCCTCGTCATCTCGAAACATTTTCTCGGGAAACCTCGCTATGTTGCATTTTGACTTTATGTGCCAGCAAAATGCAAAGAATTTAAAAACAAAGTTAAGCTTGTTTTTTTTAAGAGATTTTTTTTTTGTATGAAAACGGAAAAAATTGACATTACTTCTGTTAAAGTTAGGCAATTCTCTTGTGTTACCAAAAAAATCAAGAAAATTTTTTTTATCTCGTTGGCAAGTCTTGGTTGTGTACGGGTTGATTGAGCATGCACAGTTTGTGCATTTCTGATGGTAGTGGTTTCACTTGTACGTCACGTAACTTTATACACGTGCCATTTTATCTCCGTATTCTCAAAGTGCCTTTAATAACCTAAAATCTTAATTTAAAGTAACCCTACAAATCTCGAAATTTTTACTGTTCCTCTGAAATTCGAGATATTGAAGTTCGACTGTAGTTTAGGACAAAATGAGAAAAAAGCTTATACTTATGGTTATTGTGAATTGCAGTGCAGCATGAGTCATGACACATGACAGCAAATGTCATTACATTGTTATTGCAAGTAAGAACTTTGGCTGTGTGTGTTATCAGTGTTTCTAAAAATTAGCAAGTGTTTTGTTCAGTTATAGTAGCCGCCACGTAAGTTAAACGATCTTTTTGACATGCGCAGTAAGTCTTCTCATCAATTTGCTTTGTCTGGGTTTTACCCATGATGCACTTGTTCTACTATAGTAAAGGCGGAGATATCGTTGAAACATGAAAACCTATTAAAAGTCATAATATAAAACAAATTGCCTTTGAATTGATATTCTGCGTCATTTCTTAATTTATTAATTTCATTTATCTATTTAAACAAAAAAAACGAAAATGGAAACTAAATACGAAAACGAAAGCGGATGCTTTCATGGAATAACTAAGCGATTTACTTCCCGTTAACATCTATTGGCTGGCTTTAGAAATGTTAACTTACGTGGCGGCTGCTATAGGTGTTCGTTTACCTTCAAATGTAAGTGCTCTCTTAAATCGCTCGTGAAGCTTTTTGACAGCCCGATCAGTAAATAAGAGGTAATTGCCACAGAAACTTATGCTTCCAAACTTTCTGTTTTGAATTTGCTAATTATAATCCAAGGGTTAGCACTTTGTAATTATTTATATTCCAGTATTATATTCTTGTGTGGATTTATTAGATTTCATTACATTTATTTTTTTATGACGATAAATATAAGAGTGTTAAAAACGCAAAAAATCTACGTACGAGAAAAATGAAAGTTAAGAGAAAATTCGAAATCTTAGAGAAAAACTTTAAAAAAGTAAAATACATAAAGCACTTTGCTTTCATCTTCAGCTCCTTCACTCCTTGATCTGTTTTGTGGCTTCAAATTCATTTCATAATATAAAACTGCATTGGGAACAGATGTTGAGATGGGATACGCTTTCACTGTCGGCATTTTAATATGTTGCAAAGCAAACGTGATCAAACTCCTGGATATCCTTCAACTTGATTATGCCTGGAAACACTCGTATCTCTGCTTTAGTATTGTGTTTTGGGGTCATCCTCCTCGCACAATCTGTTGAGAGTGCTAAAACCACATATGTGGTTCTTGAGGACCTACTTCTGTTTCCCAAATAGCTTTTCTGTTATGGCTAGATTTTCTGAGCTTGATATACCTACTATCTATCAGTGATATTACATACGTGTTTGTTTCTTTGTTTTCAAAAATATTAATTCAATGCTGTCATATCCCCGGTCATTGATTTGATCAGAAATTGTACTAGTCATCACTATTCTACTAGATATAACGGGCAGCTTATCCCGCCTTTTACTAAACTTAATTATAGTCGGCGTTGTATATTTTATTAATGACGATAAATATAAGGGTATCAAATGCTGGGCCCACCTATCTTTGAATCTTTGTTCCGAAAAAGATTTCAATATTTTTAATAAGCATCTGCAGTGCTTTGCCCATAACCTTGCACCAGGTTTTCGAATGTGATACTTTAAAGTTTATTTTTGCAGGTTACAATATAATTCTGTACTTGACTGTTATGGCTTGTTTTGGCATTCTTGGATGGCTTTTTTAGAACCCTTGGTTCTTTGGTTCTTGATTTTGAACCACAGTTGGCAATTCACACCCTCATTCATTGTTAACTTTGGTGATGTTTGTTTTGTTTTTGTAATTGTTGTCGTATTTTTGTTTGTTTGATTTATTCTTATGATTAATTCTTGATGACCCCCAGTGGCCTACCCTTGGTCTTTTTGGCCATATAGGCACCTGTGGGTTCATCTTATCTTATTTTATTGTATTTGTATAATTTGTAAATAATCACGAGCTTACTAACTTCTTTCGGCTACGAGATTCCTAGCAGGTTCTTGCAGCAAAAAATGGTATCAAGAGGTTCAGCTGATTTCCTCAAGAGCAGGGAGGGGAGGACCAAAAAGCAAATATTAAAAATTTTGAGGCAAATAAAATATTTGATTAAATAGAAAAATTTTGATTGCCCTTGAGTCGAATTTTTCTGTGGAATTTGTCTTTAATACCTTGAGACGTGATCATCTTTTGTTTTATTTCAAATCTTTGTAAATTAGTATGAAGGCATTCTGAACACAGAAAACGGGACAATTTTTCTTTACTAATACTGAGATTCTTATAATAACGGTAGAAATTAACCTGGGTTGTATATACTAATTCTGAGTTTCTTAATAAAGCAGTTTGAATGATTCGCATTATAGGAGGGTTGACTGTATAAAACAAAACGTAAGATATAAAACAAAGAGAGTAATAGAATCACCATGCAGTGTTTTCAAAAGACACTTCTTTTTTTACACCAATGCCTTCAGTTCTTTTCTGCTTTATCACAAGCTAATGCTCTCTAGCTATTTAGGCAATTAAATCATTAAATAGCCTATAGTTTGAAAATCATGCATGGAACATATAGTATTAGTGAAAGCCCCTCTCTTTAAAACATTTTAAGCTTATCATTGCATTACGCGTTCAGCAACAAATACTTAACATCAGCTGACAGTTTTGTTAGGTTGTACGATCGTTAAAATACATTGTTAAGCTTGGACTATAGCCAAATTCAAGCAATAGAGGGGGCAAAAATCGATTCTTCAGTAAATACAGCAGTCCAATTGTTGACTCCAACAATAGAATTCGCACGAGTGCACAGACCAGAGGATTAAAAGGCCATATAAACTTCTTAGTTGTTAGTTTTGTCAGTAAAGTCAAAATTAATGGCAATAATAGTTTGAAATTTTTCTTCAGAGAAATTTTTGATTGAATTGCATATAATAAACCCCTAAGTACTGGCAGTATTTACTTTCTTTCTCGGTGAAGTTAATTTTGTTTCTTTGATTTATATTAAATATATTGAACCAGCATTCTCTATGGGAATTAACATGTGTTGCATTGTCATTTGTTATTGATATATAGCATAATTCAAAATGAATGGTACAGAAAGAAGCCTGCTATAGACTGCTGTATTGAATTTATTTCACAAAAACCAAAGTAACCGTGAGAGTTTAAGTCTACAAGTTTTTTTTGGCAACACTTGAAAGGTCTGCAATTTCCAAAATGCTCATAAAGGCACTATTATTCAATATGGCAGTTTAAGTGAAAGAAAAAGCATAAACTACCGGTATATCATTTCGTTGTCGACAGATGGGCGTCCCGTGGTTTTTCTTTTGTAGCCCTTCTCTTCAAACTATTTCACCCAACTTATGATGTTGTGATGGTGAAATGCTTCTTTCACAAATTTAGTCTGAACAATGGTTACTGATGTGATACCATCCATTTTGAATTATCCTGTACTTCAATTGCATAGGGAGTTAAATAGGTAATTTGTTAAGCTGTAGCGAGAATTTACCAAGTTTATGATCTTCACGAGCGGGGATTTACAAACGAATTTGGAGCAAGCGCTCACTGAGTGCTTCAGTTACAAACACGGCCGAAATTTAATAACTGCTTTTGTCATTTCTTTATTATTTTTCTGCCATCCTCTAAACTGCACATAGGGCAGAATTCTGTCTCCAGGAATAGGAATTCCTGCAGCTCGGTCAGTCACGTACACAAACAGCATCATTAAGTTAGTGAGAAAGAGTATATAGATGTAAAGGCTACTTGAACCAGTCAGATTTGAATCTTGAGCACAAAGAGTGTAGGGTTTCCTGTTCCCTAGGTTATTGAGTAAGAGGTTCAAGTGAAAAGACACAAATAACTTTCAATTCACAAGCCCAAAATCCTTAATAAGCCTTATAAGGAAGGATTGCATGACAAAAGATCAAAAAGTAAGCCAATATCTAATAGGGCACTTTCCGTTTGCATGAATCCACAAATTTTAGTTTTGAGAGTGAGGATAAAGATTAATTCTGACTTTGAATAGGTTTCTTTCAGCATTCAAACAACAAATATCAGAAAGGTATTCTATTATTATTAATTTATAAATGCTTACAGTAAAATTTTCTAATCACATTTGCAAAGTTACCGATATCAAAGCTTTTGTGGATATCTAGCGTAGATAAACAGGTCTCTTTAAATATCAAAAATTTTTATGAAGGCAGGATATGATCTATCAAGTCATTAATATTACATGTCAGATGTAATCATTAATAATCATTTATTGTTACTTGATATTATTTCAGTAATGATAATAAGAGTACAGTTATTTTTGGTCGCTTGGTCTCATGCTAAACTACATTTTGTTTCTTTAGATGATAAAAAAGATTTATCAGGCGGTGATGATGGTGGTCCAGAACCCGATCCCGATTATACAGAATACATGACGGGCAAGAAAATACCTCCAGGTGGAATTCCTGGAGTTGATCTCAGTGACCCCAAACAGTTAGCAGAGTTTGCAAAGTAGGTATCACTGAAAACCAAATAAAATGCAAATTTTTATAGGTGGTATAAAGGCTGAAATTAAATTAACTAGAGAAAAAGTGGATGAGTACAGAATAGATTCAATATAATGTATATTAAGATAATAATAGTGTAATAGTATATGCAATTTTACTGCAGCAAAAGTACAAAATTAGTAATCGGTAATCCATGTATATGTATTTCATTTTAAATACAATAGTGGAATGGAAGTTCTTATGGGTTACTCATCCTTTTATGAGTAAATGGACGTTTTGCATTGTTAACTGTATTGAAATAAATCTGATTTAAAATTTTCAGACATAGAAACAGTATGTAATTAAAGACAGAGACTAGAAGCTGTCCAGCGAAAGTTTGACTGAGCGTGTCCAATTTCACTTGTTAGAAATTGTTGATTTTGGTTTGCAGTAATGTCTAACAATTGGAAATTCAAGTGGACATGCCTAGTCAAACTTTCATTGAACAGAGAATTGCTGAACAAATCTAAATTTAAAATGGAATAATGCTTTAATATCAATGCTTGTAATTTGCTTGGCATCCTAGCTACTTGAAAATATATGGTTCTGAATGTCCAAATATTGTGCTTTAAATGAAATGGTTTTTGATTAGAAATTTGTAAGTGACTCCATGGTGACCATTTGCAATCAAATCTTACTTTGGAAAATTAATCATCTGTTGTAGACAACCATTTCTGTTGAAATGATATTTACTTTTAAAACCAGGCATAATATAATCGATCAACGAAAACCAGTATCACATGACTCTGTCACGAGTGGTGTCCATACAGTTATTTTGCAGATACGACCTTATTGGGGTGGTTTAGCCGAGTATCCTATCCGGGGATTACAATATGATACTGAAAATGAATTATTTCTAGGAAAATCTATTCTTAAAAATGTTTTGAATTAATTTTATTAAAAAAGGCTGAAATTATTTTGATAAATTCTAAGATGTGAGTTTAACCATTTTTGTAAAATAAATCTAAAATGGTTTGCTTAAGTTACAGTTCTCAGAATATGTGCTTATACCAGATGAATTTGGTTTTCTCTCGCTTTATCAGAAACCAAACTAAGTTAGCCCTGCAAGCTGTGTTTTTGTTATTATACATAAAATCATCATTAATAGTGGTGAAGAAAACGTTCTACTATAATATTAAAATAGCATAAAATTACTTTCAGAAGCCATGTATGTTTAAATATTCAGTTAACCAATCAATATTGTAATACTGTATTGGAAAGACTATGGTCAATTTTACAGGAACTTTTCATCTTGTAAAATAAAATCGATATTATTTTGTTCTTGTGGGCTGCTTTTCATGAAATGTTCCCTATGTCACAAATACGGCAAATGCTACTTCCAAGCTTAGAAATGTTATCCTGTGGTGTGTACCCATTGGAGTATCTAATGCAGTTATTGTATAGTGTTTTTATCCTCATTTTCATTTTTTGGCTTTTATTATTGTGCACTTAAAATCATATTTATACATGGCATTTTTAAGCATACTTCAAAGCTATGACTGAGTAGTTATTTATATTCTACTAACATATTGGATATTTCTCTAGAAGCAAAAATCACTTAGTGATCTTTACACTATAGCAAAATTTTTCCATCTCAGAAAACTCCAGTGATATTCATAACCTGAAAGCAATTCATGAGGCTTCTGTCAAATCCTTATTATTTGGCCTAATTATTCTCAGATCATCTTCAGCATATGATACATTTATAGTCTATGTTTGTTTATTTTTATTTATTTAATTTGTTTCATTTTATTTTTATCTGCTATATATGGTACTAGCTTAATGTTTCTTTAACAAGATTTGCAAAGATTCTTGTTACTCGCAAATTTGGAGGCACTTGCTTGCGAACATTACTTCACTAGCAACTGTAACAAAGTTGCTTATCAACCCCTTTGTGTGAATGTAAGCTGCTTTCTTCTTCAGACCCTTATGAGAGAAAATGAATAAACTTCATTTCATTGATTGTTAAAGCTCCTGTTTCAGTTTAACCTATTTCACCAACCTGAAAATGTATTATTTATTTCAAGAATTAATAAATAGTACACTTTCACTTTGTCCATTATTTCTAATCTATTAATTTAAAGATAAAGGCCAATCAATGACATTGTTAATTCTTAAGAATTTTTTAATTGTGAAGAAAATTTATTTTAATGTACTTTTTGCTTAATTAATATTAATTTTAAATTAAATTTAGTCTAATTAATTGAAACAAAAAAAAAACTAAATGGAATTACTTTTCCAGTAAGTATCGTTTCTTAAAATTGGATGATTTGTTGATGTTTTGTGGCCTACTTGATTAAAATAAAAAAAAAAATCTCTTAAAATATTAACTTTCTCTTAATATAATACCGGTAATTGTCTTAAGAATTTTAATGAAAGAATTTTTTTTTTAAATTTTTTTTTTGTTTTGTCAAAATTACTGAAATTCTCGTCCAGCTTAACCAGAACGTTATATCATTTATGTATTTCATAAAGGAAGATTTTTAGCTCTTGAGAATACAGAGTGGACCAAAAAAATGTAAACACATTTCAGCAAAAGAAAAACTGTATAAAAGTTGTTACACTAAATTCATACAGGCATCAAGCGATGAATACAAAGTCCTCTTTGACTTCTACAATTAGGACAGTCGTTCAAAGTTAAGCGTTGAGATACTTTTGAATATGGCGAACATTTGCTCCTATGCATTTTCCTGTCAAACTCTTATCAAGTAATCTCCTATGTCTAGGTGGCAGTTGTGACCTTCTTTTTCGTTCAATGCATATAATAATATTGGGATGTAAGCTTTCGATTTTGCTGTTCGGGAAAAATTATAGATGACACCTAGTAAAATGTGTATACGTTTTTTTAGCTGGCTCTATATAATGCTTTTTCATTGGAATCAGCAGCAGAAAATGTTTATGAAGTTGCATGATAAAATGAACACTCTTATTGTGGTCTGTTTAAGAGTAGCTTGTCTGCCGCTGGAGCTGAGTGTATTGCACATGTGCAGTAATTTTAAAAATATTATCCCTGTTCATAGTTTGATGGGGTTCTAAGAAACGTACAGGTCATTCAAGGAGGATGTGCTTACATCCACATTTTTATATCTTGAGCATATTGTAACAAATGACATTTTAACATAACAAAATTGTATTAATATTTTATATATACATAGTTATAGTTTATTAACATGGGAATGTGTGTACTGTGTACATGGTTTTATTAAAAGGATTTCACGAGGGAGATTCAGGTGAAAACCTAAAATTACCTGAGTTGCAGTGCTTTAAGAAATCTTTTTTGAATGAAATTTTGGATGACTGCCATTGCCTCTGAGCAATTCAAAGATTTGATAATCACATAGCAGTGTTCACCCCAGGTGAGTGGAAAGATAAAATAGCCAGGCAGATAAAAAATAAAAACAAATCAAACATTTTGCAGTGATGTGCAGTTTTTCATGTATTCAGCCGGGCCTGGGGAGAGCCCTGACTTGGGATAAGATCTGCTTCAAAACTGATTATAAGTTCTTGAGAGGTTTTACCTAAAAGTGCTTTCTTCATTTCAGCAATGAAATGGTGTGGTATCCATCTTTCACATACTGTGAAGCTGCAGAACATCATGATGGATGATAAGGTGTCCTGATCCACGACTCATACACAGAAATGTGGCTATTTTCATGCATCTAAAGCCTGTTTTCCATTTAGCAACTTTTTAAGCAGCTACTTTTAGATATATTTTTCCATTTAGCGATTTTCATTCGTTATCCCGACTCTGGTCTGATTTGACTCTCAGGTCACTTTGTAATTATGGCTATGGAAAAGAGAATAACAAAGTCGATGTAATCACGAAAGAAGTTGATTCTCAAACAATTGTCGCTCTCTCAAGGTTATGCAAAAGATGATATCGACTACTTCGATCATATTCATGCTTTGAATTCATTACTGTATCATTTCTATTTAGTAAATAAATGATTCACCAAATTTTTAAAACCTGTGTATTAATAAATTCACAAGGGAAAAGTTACGAGAACCTGTGTCGGCGAACATCAGCTACGGTAGCCAACACCTGAATTGGTGAAGACCGCTACCTAGAATACATAGTGAAATAGATTGTACAATAATCGGCTGACAGACGAACATGCATGAAAGTCACTAATTGGAAAAAGGGTGCGCTTTTCAAAAATCACCAAAAAGTTGCGGACACCTAACAAATATTAAAATGGAAAACAGGCTTTAATGTGGTGATCTTCTTTCATAATGGCTTCAACTGCACAAATAATCTCTAATGACACAAGAGCCTGACTTAGTCTGGGCAAGTCATACTATTTTAGAACTTCCTGGATTGGTGGCATACATGCTGTAAATCTGCTGCAACATAATGAGGTTTCATTTTCCAGTGAATTTCTGTAAGTTTCTGCCCCTTCGCTATTGAAAAATTAAATGACAAAATTTGTTCCTCTTTGGATTAATGTTGTGAATGGGGAGTCATCTTAAAGATTATTTTGTTATATTTTTTCATCGTGCTAAAACCTGTTGGTTGATTTTCAAATGGAAAAGGTACCACTTGCCAATTAGCAGTCAAATGGTGCTACAACTTTTTATTGTATTTTTAAGATTTTCATTTGAATCCACCCATATACTTATTCTTCTATAAAGTGGTTTTTAAACTTAAAATGAAAAGGTTATGCCGTTATCTTTCTTCGTAAGTAAGAAATTCATGTTAATTTTTTTTTTTTTTTTTTTAAATCAGTTTCTCATTTATTTTGATAAGGCTATGATGTCATGGAAAAAGATATTCTTTAAACAAATTCTTTAAATTTACCTTCAAAAAACATATTTGATACTTAAGTTGAAAATGGAAAATAGAATTAATCTAAAGTAATTATATGATATTTTCCATGCATTAAAATGTGCAGATGGAATGTACTCAACGTTCGATGAAAGAAAATTTGACCACTTGGATGTTAAAGCTTGCAAAGACTTCTTATAGATCCAAACATTGGAGCCTTTTTCTAGAAGAAATTTTATGCAGATGTAGGCATTCGATGACCTCAAGTCAACATCTGCATAGAATTTCTTCTAGAAAAAGCCTCCAACGTTTGGTTCTACAAGAAGTCATCGTGAGTTTTAACATCCGAGTGGTCAAATTTTCTTTCATCAGACGTGAAGTATATTCTGCCTGTATGTTTATTAAATGGAAAATATCTCATCATTATGTATTATTTGGATATAATCATAACCAACTAATAACTGTGGATTTAATCAATTTAACTTGTATAAATGGATTTTCCCCCTTTGAAAGTTAACTATATACATTGCAAAGTTAATTAAAAACATATTTTTGATGTCTGAAATTAAAAATTCATTCCCAGGATGAAACCAAGGAAGCACAGTGATGATGTTGCAAGAACAATAGCGTGTCCTCATAAGGTAAATATTATAAAAAATAGTTTTAATAACTAAAACTCCGGAGATACAAATTGAATTTTGTTTAATAGAATTTTAGCAGCAAATACTGTATTTACTTTGTGTTCATAGTAAAGACGTTTTTATTAAACAAAAAAGACATTAAAAAAGATTAATATTAAAGTTTAAAAAATGTATACATAGGTTGGCAAATGGGACTAGAAGACTGTAACTCAAGCATAATTTTTAACTAGTACAATAATCATTCTGAAAACTAATAAACATTTTGTGTATCAGGGATGTTCATAGAGTAAGAATTATTGCCAAGAAAGAATTCACTGATGCAACTGAGTTTTGATATGCAGATAGGACTTCACTAGATTTATCCATCGGTCTATCAACTAGCAGAAGCGGTTATTGTAGAAGTCCTGCCTTTGGCTCTGTGCAGTCATTCGCTGCAGAAATGACGTCTTCGTAGTCATCGACATGCCTCCCAGACAGGGGATTCTTTAGTTCTCAAAACAGGAAGAAGTCAATAGCTGTGAGGTTCAGGTGATGTGTAGGGCGAGGGAAAATTTTGAACCCCAAAGTGGTTATATGAGTTATCGTCTCATGAGTAGAATGAACGGCGTGAGTATTGATGTGGAGAAGCCACACTCCTTTTGTTAGCGATCTCCAGCATTCCCTTCTTGATTACACCATCATATACAGTCAAACCTCGATTTCTCGATAAAAATTTATTTTCCTACGTTTTCAGTATTAATTCAATGTATATACTTGTGTATAATCCGACCGCTGATACTTGACCCCAATCGAGCATAAGCCTGGTCAAAAAACTTACTTTTGCTGTGTTGTGTAGTGAAGGATTACTGAATTCTTGCAGAGATTTCAGCATTTACAGTATATATCGATTACAGTGCTATTACCAATCGATGCAATATAAATTTGTCTTAAGAGCTTTGTAGTATGCAAGTATTGTACTTTGTACATGGTGACTCATGATAACATATCTGGTTTTTATACCAATTTTCTTATCTTGAAGCAATTTCTAGGGAATCCTCACTATCTCGAATTTTGGCTTTGAGACATGAGGCAATTAAAAACATGTACTGTATTCTTTAAGAAATTACGTATACCCTTCTTTATTAACCTGTGCATGTCTTATATCATTGCTTTGTATTGTGTACAGTACCTTCAAAAAAAAAAAAAATTTCCCCTCCCCGTTCGAGCGAAATTTGAGATATCAAGGTTCGACTGTATATTAAACACTGACCCCTGACTAATTTTCACTTCTCTTGAACACTTGCCATTCGGGTCATATGATGGACCTTTCTGTACAACAGGGATGGGCACACAAAAGGTCAATGAGAGCCGCATTCCGATTTTTCATACAGTTTAAAGAGCCACACTATAGTTAGATAGTTTTAAATACACAAATTCAAATAACAAAATATTAGTTACTTAGTCAATTCAACAAGATTCAATGAAAAAGTTTCTGAAAAAATAGATTTAAATTTTCATTGGGAACCACACTAACTCAACGAAGAGCCACATTTGCCCAGCCCTGCTATACAATGATGCAAATTCCTCATTCCTCATTAAAAACAAAAAGCGAATCATGTCTCGAACCTCAGCAGGATCCAGGAGCTGTGCTGTTTTTGTTTTCTGGCCTTCTAATGGTAATACATGGAAATGACTACACTTGGAATATGTACTGCACAGATAGTCAAGAACCAAAGACTTCCCCACAGCATAATCTTTATTGACCCATGGCTGCTACTGCTGTGTATTACTGATAACATTCAGTATGTTATGAATGTCGTTTGTACTAAATGATCGGAGAATTTAAAATTTTCTTTGGATAAATTTGTATCTTTGAAATAATTAAGTTGTATATTCTAATAAATAAGATTTTACATATCATTTATATTTCATCATATCTCTAGTTTTTACAATTCCATCATTTTTATTAACCATGTTTGATATTTTTTGTGTTCTTTAGGGCTGTACAAAAATGTTTCGAGACAACTCAGCTATGAGGAAACATCTTCACACTCATGGGCCTCGTGTTCATGTCTGTGCAGAATGCGGTAAAGCATTCGTTGAGAGTTCAAAATTAAAACGCCACCAGTTGGTTCACACTGGTGAAAAGCCGTTTCAGGTGAATCTCAGTGACGAATAGAAGTTAAAGGTGCTGAAATTTATTGTAAGAGAAGTTTGCTTATTGCCTTCATTTTAATTTCCAATCTTGTAGTGTACATTTGAGGGCTGTGGGAAAAGGTTCTCCCTTGATTTCAATTTGCGAACGCATGTCAGAATTCATACTGGTGATCGGCCATATGTGTGTCCCTTTGATGGGTGCAACAAGAAATTTGCACAGTCGACAAATTTAAAATCCCACATTTTGACTCATGCAAAGGCTAAGTGAGTTAATTATTGTATTCAGATATATTTATTGAATGAAAAATGTGTATTTCTTTTGCCCTGTTTACCTTTAGATTTTTCTTTTTTTTTTGAAATATTTGACAGAGATGGTAATGTTTTTCTTGACAGAAATCAGCAACGAGCTGTAGCTGTTGATGCTCCAAAGGTAATTTTCTCTTATTAAAAAGATTATAAACTGCATTGTTTGTTTAAATCTATTATTCTTTAGTGTTTATTTAAAAACAATTAAGGAGAGACAACCACCAAAAAAATATCACAACTTTCATCAAAAAAATTAGAAAAACTTATACGTCGTAAAAGTTGCTTTCATATATTGATCATGCATACCCAGGATCAAAATTGAGAAATATGTATTAATTTTAAAAAAAAAATGGACCCTATAATAAATATTTGCTTATAAAATAAGTATTTTTCAAAAGGATGAATTTTTTCTTCTAATTGTTGTATCACAAAAAAATTTTCTTTTGCATTTAACTGTCATGTCATTGAATTCATTAGATATCTCAGTTGCTTCTATTTATTATCAATAATTGCCAGCCACTACTTAGCTGTTTGAATAGCAGGCTTGTTTTCACAGTGTTCTGTGCAACCTCCCGCTTGACAGAACCGTTAGTTTTTTTGCGTACATTGCATTTTCATATTGGCACCTGAAAAAAAAATTACTTGTCAGAATTTAATTAAAATTTTTATACTTAGAGGTAGAGACTTGAAATATTTTGTCTTCCTTGGAGTCCGGGCATGCTGTGCATACCGAGCAAAGTGTTTGAACTTTTCAAACTGCATTTTCACCCCTTGCTCTCAAACGGTTGACTTTTTTATGTGGGCGTCTCTCCTTAATAGTTGTAATTCACTTGTTTGTTCACATTTGAAAATTATAAATGCTCAACTACTGAATTAAGCCACATTATTATGACTACCTCCTATTTTGCAATCAGCAGCGTGTAGCCAATAAAAAAAATAAGCATATGACATGAACTCATTTGGTGAGTATAAAAGGTGAGATGTTTATACTCTGTACACACATCAGTCATTGCTGTTATAGTTAAAATGGGTGATTTATTAGATCTGCAAAAAGAGATGATCATTGGCTTTCAGATCAAGGATGTTGTATTTCTGAAAACGTGAACTGTTTTTATGCCACTATGATTAAAGTGTGCCATTCTGAATAAACTGTAAAGCACGACATACAATTGATGTCGTTCATGCAAATGTCCAAATGAACCAGGAGGCTGCCATACACGTGTCAACAAAGACTGTACAGCGAATTCTGTTGCATATGGCACTCCAATGCAGATGGACGTTCACTGCATTCATGCTGACAAAACTGTATTGGATAAAAAAAACAAAAACATAGCTATAATTTGCATTCTAAAAATCGGGCTTCGTAATTGGCAAAGAGAATCACACGTTCTGTTCCATTAAATGGGTATTGTCATATTCCAGTCTTTGCAAGCATATTGTGTGGTATGTTTTCTTAGGATTGTCTGGATCTACTGATATCCTTGAAAAACATTCTCGCCTGATGGGGCACTCATATTTAGCTATCATTGCAGATCAAATACACCCATATATGTTATGGTTTCCCCTGGATCGGATGGTGATTCCAGCAGGACAATGCAACATGCCATAAAGATATCCTGGAATGTCTTGAAGAGATTGATCAAGATTTCAATTACTTCCCTGGTCCCCTGATTCCCCAGACTATTCTACTTGAGTACCTTTAGGATCACCTCGACTGCCGTGTTTGCTCCATGGATCCTCCACCATGCACTCTTCAGCAGCTGTCAGACACTGTAGTCTGCATGGTTCCAGATACCAGTGGACACCTTCCAATATCTTTTCTATCAGTCTAGCTACTGTCCATGCTGCTCACAGTGGTGGATTGGTCACTAGCTGTGGTCATAATCATGTGACTCAATTGTTTATTTGCTCTTGTTTATTAAAACAAGAACCCATTAAGCACAGAGTTGTTTTTTAATTGAGCAAGTTAAAATTTATTAACAAATCTAGCTTTTGCGGATTTTTTTTTTCTTTTTCTTAATTGTGTAATTTTATAAGTTATTAGCCTGATTTTTTTTTAACTACAAACTTTTTTTTTTTTTTTTTTTTTTTATTTTTCTTAGAATGACAAGGAAGAATGTACATATCTTGTTTATTGTTATGATGATTGACAGGCTTGTAAAGGATAAAAATGTAAGTAGCAAAATATATAACTTGTTTGAAGATAAAATAATTAGTTTGTAGTTGTGCATGGGGAAATGAATGATAGTGCATATATTGAAAATGTGGGATATTATTTTCTGATCATGATTTGGAAATACTCTATAGAGGCTTCTCAGTATTACAGTGGAATATAAGTGCAAGTCATTTCTTTATATGGGTTATATATGTAAATTTCTTTTTGGTCCTAACTGTAGGAAAATAAAGAGAAAACCAAAATGGGGCTTTCCTTTTTCTTTCCCTACTCCATTTAGTACTAACTTTGCATAATGAGCAATTTCTTCATATTCATAAATTGAATCGTAGTGCAGCACTAATGTTATCATTCAATAAGAATCCAGTTCTTGAATAAGGGTAGATTATTGAATCACAAAGAGCATAATCATAAAGGCTAATTATTCGGAGAAAATACAGGAAGGCACTAATTTTCATTTTTCCAGGGATATTTTTGGGAATTAATTAGAACAATCTAAATGTTTAGATGGATATTTTACAAATGAAAATAAGTCATAAAAGTGAAAATTGTCCTTTCCCAGCGCAATCTGATTGGTTGCATGATGACGTCAAAAAAACGTCACGTTCTACAAATGGAGGCGCGAGGTAGGATCAGACAGGATATTCACGTATCCCTTCAAGCTGTCCCGGTGGCGATGAGTCGCTGGGTCGTGGGTTCGAGTCCCATCGCGGGCATGGTTCTTTGTGTTTGTCCACTTTCGATGATAATATTCTTAATAAATCTTACCATTCTGTATCTCGTACATACGCAAATAATAAATAAAAAACATGCAATTTATATGTCATTTCCTTATAAAAAGAAACCAATTTTAACATGCAAAAAAAAAAAAAATTGACAGAGGCTTTGGTGACTGCCAAAGCCGCGGGTTTTTAAGGCGTAGAACTACTACTGTATGTTATTATTGGTTATCGTTAGTGTATTTTTTAATGTACTGATTTCGCCGGCAGATGACAGGATTTCATGATATTATCTTAAAACGCTCGTGTTTGCATGTTTTTATACTTAATGCACAGGCCTTCTTTATATTAAATGCACAGGCCTTTTCTCGTAGGCCATGGTTAACTCCAATTAGTTCCAATACACGCCGCACACGTATATGCTGCAGCAGCGCCACTCCGTTATTACGATGGCGAGCATAAAATTCACCTAACTTTTGACTCAGTGGCTCATTTGGTGAAATTTTTGCTTATTATTCAAGACTCAACCTTCCTCTTTCCAACGAGATAATGACCATAGTTGTAGGATATAGTGATAGAAAGATATAGACTGAGATATGTACATCACTTTTTGAACGAAAAATCACGTCTGAATTTTTCCTCGGCTGCACCCTTGATAGACGTAGTTCTACGTCAATAAGCTACCACCGACTTCAATCAACGGAGAAAGGGCTTTAAGAAGAAGAAAGAAGAATCCCTTCAGCTAAGTTTGTGCATCACATAACATTTATTATTGTGAAATAAATAATGGTTGTTAATTGTTGTGTACCACAATGCAATAGCTTGCATGGTCGAGAATATGTCAGCTTTCATTATTTACCAGCAAACAAATCACTTAGAGAAGCCTGGCGACACAAGTTGAGAATTGGGAAGAAATTAACAAGCAACATGAGAGTCTGCTCAAAGCATTTTATTTCCGAAGATTTTCTACATCTTGAAGGCAATTTCAATTATTTTCAGTAAGGTCTTCAATACGTTTATTTCAATAAGTCTTGTAAAATTATAGTTCCAAACGATCATGACAGAAATTAAATTTTATTGAATTTTTTGTAAAGTAAGATGCATGGAATTAATTAAATAATCTAGATAAATATGTAACATTTAGAGTTGCTGTTAAATTACTAACTATTTGAGCTGACTAAATTACTAGCCTAACTAATAGTTTGAGCTGTTAATAAAATGTTCTGAATAAAACTGCCACAAAAGAATCTGAAGCCTTGTTCTTTACACCTTCTACTATGTATGCTGTTACTTTCTAAAAACTCAAAAGCATTTTCCAATTTTAAATTTTGTAACTTTTCTAAAGAATTTGTAGAATACATGGTTGTAGCACATAGCATGATCCTATCTACGTCCGCCATTTTCAGAGGAAATCTGATAACAGATGGCGCCTAATGCTGGTGGGAGGACTTAGCAGGGAAAGGACAATTGCTGTTTTCCTCTGACCTATATTATCTTTGAATAAAATTAAGCAAAAACGGCCTATCTAATAATACTGACAACAACTAACCAGTCATGCCCTAAGAATCTTGACCGACAACACTCTTAGCCAGGAATTGTTTTAATATTTTAACTTCTGTAATTTGATTGAATTGTATTATTTGAATGAAAAGTGTGCTTAAAATATGGGTTTCAATTTGTGAAATTTTATATATCTTATTTATTCTACTATAATGCAGACTATGATGTATGAGGGTTATTTGTAAAGTAAGGTCTGTTTTGCAATAAAAACAAAACTACTATATATATTATATTTTCAGAATTTTTTCTTTACCAGATTCTATGTGGCTTTAACTATTTTTCCACATAGTTTCCAAGTTTATTCTAATTATTTCCCACTTGTCATGGCACTTGGTGTGCTTCCACATGATCACTTCATAGAAGCTGCCGCCGGTGAAGAAAGTCACGCAGATTTTCACTTGTTCATCGTTGCTGAAATGCAGGCTAAACCGATGATCTTCTCTAGATCCTGGAACAGGTGGTAGCCACTGGACGTGAGTTCGGACTAGGCAGGTAGTCAAGTTGTTCCCAAACAAAAGATCTGATTAGTTGGGAACAACTTGACAACCCGTTTTACAGTCTGGACCTCACGTCCAGTGGCTACCACCTGCTCCAGGAGCTGAAGGAGATCCTCGGCAGCCTGCATTTCAGCGACGATGAACAAGTGAAAATTGCATGGTTTTCTTCACCGGCAGCAGCTTATATGAAGTAATCATGCGGAAGTACATTGAGCAATATGACAAGTGCTTAAATAAACTTGGAAACTATGTAGAAAGGTAATTAGAGGTACATAGACACTGGTAAAGAAAAAAATTTTGAAAATATTTATAGTAGTTTTGTTTTTATTGCAAAACGGACCTTACTTTACGAATAACTCGTTTATTATACGCTCGTTTCATTTGAAATTCATCAGCCCAAAGTTCGTTTGTAATACAAAAATGAATTAACGTACTATTTAATAAACTGTACATTAAATATACTGATAATGAATCTGCCGTGATGTATATTATGAGCTAGTTTCATTTGAAATTCATCAGCCCGAAATTCGTTTGAACCCCCCCCCCCCTTTCACCAGTTGTTGCAGCACCAATATTATACTCTTGTATAATAAGGTCCACCAAATTTTTCGCATTATATTGGAATAAATATAGTATTATTATTATTATTATTATTATTATTATTATTATTATTATTATTATTGTCTTCATTAAATTAAATTTTCTTCCACATGATGTCTGTCGTGCCTATCCATATCCCCATAAACACGACCATATAGTCCAATAAATTCTTTTGACCAAAAATGCCTGTATCATGTGATTCGGTCAGCTGCAGTTAGTTACGATCATTATTATTTATTACCCCCCCCCCCAACTATGTAGAATCGAATATAGTATCAGAAAGTCTTGTTTCTTCTCTGTTCAGAAGTCCTTCTTGTATAAAACAGTAAATTCTTGTTATAACGAACTTCAGGGGACCATGGAAATTGGTTTGTTAATATGAAAATAAATTATTTTTGAAATGGTCATAAATATTCGTCTGCTTTGCTGCCCATAATGTTTCTGAAGTAATGATGTCTCCTATTTTATTTAAAGTATGATGAAACTTTTCTGGGAACTGTTTTGAAATAAATTGATGAAGTTCATTTTAACGGGAGTTGCTGATGAAAAATCGAATTTCAGTTCAAAACTTTGAACCCTTTGAAAATTGTATATTGCAACCTTCAAAACTTCTACCTTAGATCTGTGCAAGTGCTTTTCTCAAATTCATAAGTTTTCACCCCCCCCCCCCCCCCAAAAATGGTGTTTATTAGATAATGGTCTTTTTCACCTTTGTATAATGATGTAAACCTCATCTCTATAGGATAATTAGAAAAGGAGATGTATGATAATAGTGGCAAAATGCCAAATCTTTCTAGCTCTATAATCGTTCAATCTAAAATTTAATTTAAAAACAAAAAACACATTTTTTGCAACTTGCTAAATACTATAGATACATGTACAAGGATAAACTTGGTGCCTTTTTTGAAGATAATTTCTACATTATTAAGTGTTTAAAATTCTATTTAATTTCCTTCATAAATAGAGATGTTATTATAATTTTATAATATCTGCCTTATTCATCAGTGACTCCCCCTCTGCTTTCTTCGTAAGCATGCAAATTCTAAAAACATGCTTTCTATTGCTTTCTTCCATTTTAAAACATTTATTTTGCTTTCGTTTTGTTTATGTAATGCTCAGTTTGCAAGGCAAATCTGTCCGTATTAGCATTTAAACTACATCTAAGCCCTATTTAATTTACAAATAAATTTGCAGAATACACATGCTCTAAAAAAAAAAAAAAAAATGTTTTGACTTTATTATGGCTTCAGATTGATTTCAAAAACATAAACTACATTTTTATAACAATGAGGTGCAATAAGCGCTCTTTGTAATTTATTGCAAAGCGAAAGTGAAGAGGCTTAAACTGTATGTAATCAGACTCATGTTGATTATTATTCTCGACATTCACTAAACGATGCAGAGAACGGGGATTTTTTGATGTAGTGCTCGATCGTGAATGAATTTTTATTTATCCATAGTCGATAAATTTATACAGACTAGATAATAATTAATATTTAGACTGGGGAATATAAATGAAATAGAACAGCCAATAAGAATACGATTGACATTGGCTGCTGAAAACCGAAACTAAATTCTTCATACTGAAAACCTTTTTAAAGTTCGTTAAATCGGTAAATGAATGATGAAGGGCATCATTAAACAGTTATTTTCAAATCGTTAAACTGAAAAAAAAAATGAACATTGTAAACATAGGAACTTTTGCAAAGTATTCATAATAAGTTCGTCATTGTGAGGTTTATTCTATCAAGAGTTTACTGTAAATGTATAAAAATTTAAATTTGTTTACATTATTTTTAATTGTTATAACCTCTATAGCATGCAAAGCAACTTTTGAGTGATTGAAAAGTCATGCACATCATAGTAAGCAATTAAATTTGCTGGTTTAATGCACATATTCAAGAAATACAGAACTTACTAAACGTTTATAATCTTACATTTTGCATAGGAAATCAAACCATGTCTTTACAACATATGTTCAAAATTGCTTCCCTGTTCAGTAATGCATGCATGGGCTCTTTGTACCATATGTGAAGCTATTTTTTTGGAGTACCTGAAAGCTGATGCTGGGTACTCAGTCATAGGGTGTGTTTCGATAGACTCACAGACCTAGCGAGAGCTAACTCATGTTAAGTGTGGCCAGTGAGCTAAAGTGAGAATTGCGACGATCATGCTGTCGAAACGCTATGGGGAGGTGTCTTTGTTCAGGCGCTGTTTCACTTTCGGTTTTCGCTCTTTTTTCCTGCGCTGTATCAGAGATTTCTTGTTTATTACTGTTTATTTCTTGTTCAATTCCAATAATAACTGTAATTTACTGTTGACGTTGTTGAAAGTAGACATCGACGTGTTACATTATCGTGTTATAGCTCCGCAAATACCACGATACCCGATCTACCCTGTAGGAGATCGAAATGGGCTGCCGCCATCTTTAAACAAGCTAGATCAGTTCTCACGAAGCTGTACAACCTCGGAAGCTCGGACCGTTCCGTGGGGCCGGGGCCTCCATTCTCGTGAGGATATCTGCTCTATCGAAACGGGCGAGACCACCTCATGAGAACCTATCGAAACGATTCAGAGAGAGGAAACCCTACTATCGCGAGGTCCGTGAGTCTATCAAAACACACCCATAATGTTCCTCTTTGGGTCATATGTGGATTCAGTAGTTGCATAATTGGTCAAATTTACTTGAGTGTGAAAGATATAAAGAACAGGACCTAGAATAGCAAATGGCAGCATTTATTGCTATTCTATGACCTGTTCTTTATATCTTTCATTTGTGGGTTGTTTTTATAGACGTTTCCTTTAAGGATCTATGGGTGCCATCACAATCTTTTCGATGTAATTGTCATTAAAAAAATCGCACAAGAGCTGCATTATTTTATTAAATGTGCGACCAAAACTCACATTCGTTAAATTGAAGAAGCACAATTAGGCCTACTATTCAGTGGAATGATATATGTGTGCAAGGTTTGTCAACAACTATCCAAAACCATCTATAGTGCACTGAGCTTTTTTCTTCATCCAGGCCTTTTAGTTTCTGCATACATCAAACATGATATGCACAAAGTGTAACTAGTTCATTGCTTATTGAGCACTTGTGTACAGAATCCCTGACTGCATTGACTCCTTGGGCTTTTTGAAGGGGGAAACTGCAATATTCTCTCCATCAGCCATTTTAGCATTCTCTCCCAGATCTCTTCCTGTCTGCAACTGATCCACATAACCAAAATCAGTTGATTATTCTTGTTATCGCTAAATTGTTGTGAACTGCAGAATTTGGATATTTCCGACAAAACTCTTCTGCAACTCATGCATAAGAACGAGTGGCAAGACATATGATAGTTTCTATTCGTTGTTAGTATTCTTACAGAACCATCTTGCAGTTGGCGATACAGTTTATAACAACTTTTAGTTAAATGTGCACAACTTTTCGATCTCCCTGTAGTTTCCAATGTTATGATGAAATGGTAACTATGCTCTGCATTGCTTTGTGGATGTTGTTCTTGAATTTGATTAAGTAATAAACTAGAGGATACTCTTTTACCACAACAAGGCAACAAGAAACGAAAAAATAATAAATGAAAAATAAGACAAAAAACAAAAGAATAAGGAAAAATGCTCCTTTGTTTTTTGCCTTATTTTTCATTTATTATTTTTTCGTTTCTTGTTGCCTTGTTGTTGTAAAAGAATATTCTCTAGTTTATTACTTAACTATTTCTATCCACATAAGATTTTATTCCATTATTTGAATTTGATTAATTATTTGAAAAAAAAATTTTCCTTCCATTTTTTTTTCAAATAATATTACCTGAAGTTTGGAGCTTCATCTCCAGTTTATATTTATTATTTATTTTGATTAATTATTTCTTAATTTTTTTTTTTCCTTCCCTAGAAATTTCCTGATTTCTTCACTGAAAATGAATTTGCCTGAAGTGGTTGATTTTATTCACAATAACAGGAATTCAAAGCAAAAACAAAGTTTTTTGAAAAATATGGATAAAAATAAACCAGCCAACCAAAACAAAAACAAAAAAACCCAAAAAATAATAAAAAAAAAATAAAACAAAAAATAATAATAGAAAAAAAAGATGAAGAAGAAGCTGTTTGGTTCATCAGGGCTTCATTTTGAAACTCTTAATTCTGTTTTGGCATCGCCTCCTGTTTTGGCGACTGCTCAAACAAGGCAACGTCACACAAAAAGCGACATAAAGTGACACCTCGAGTAATTTTAAGTATCACCAACCCATCTGATGCTGCACGTTTTTTTCTTCAAACTTTAGTGTCTCAGTAATTAAAAAAAATATACAAAAAAAAAAAAAGAAAAGCATTAAATAATTATTGATCACATTTTATCAGAAATTAATTTTATCACTTTAGATTGGATACATGTTTATCACAGTGATTTTGTTTTTCCTTATATTATTATTAATTTTTAATATTTTTTTTAATATTTTACTTTGAAAATTAGGATCTGCATTATTCCATATATATATACATATATGTGTATTTTATTTTAAATACTTCTTAAATTTAATTAAAAGATGATTCACTAATACATGCTTACTGAGGAATGAATACATGGCCCATGTGTTCTAAGAGAATGAAAGCTTTTACCGTTTTGTACAGGGAAGTAGAGTGACATAGAAATGGCATTTGTGCAGAGGATGTTTTACTTTATTGTGCAGATTTTTTTCTCTCCTTTTTTATTTAACTTTATGGTTGTTTTCTGTGTAAACATGAATTTTTTTTCTTTTAGTTGCTGTTCCTTCTCTTCCCTCCCTCTCTCTGTCTCTTCTAATGCTGTTCATTCTATGATGTTAAAATTTCATTTTGCTATTTTTATGTTGTTTATCAAACAAGGGCTTTATGTACAGCATGTACAATTTTAAAAAAGAAAAGAAACCTTAGGGTGAACAAAACTCTATAAAGTTAACTTCATGATGTGATAAAGCTTTCAGTTTCACAAATGTTTACTGTAATTTTTGTTTTGTTTCTTTTCTTTTCTTTTCAATATTCAACTGACATTAAAGTAATGTTATGAATAGAATTATATTCAGTTGTTATGTGCAAATATGTTTTTAAAAAAATGCGACAGAATACTTAATAAAATTTTTAATTCTTTTGATTTCAACTTTATCAAAGAAAATTAAGCAAATTATCAAAGAAATATTTCACTATTTACATGACATTTACAATGTTTTGTGGTTTCAAACATTCCACTCGTATTACCCCTCCCTTCCCAACTCTTTTTCATTTATTCATTACAGAACAGAAAACGCTGTGATCATTTAGAAATAAAGCAATTATTGAAATCATATTTGCCAAAACGCAAATATTTTTTTTCTGAGGGGGTTTTAAATTTTGTTAATTTTACAAAATTGTAACTTATCTTAAAAACAGTCTTTATTAGTTAAGTTTATTATTGCAGTTCTTTCTTTCTTTCTTTCTTTTTTTTTTTTTTTTTAAACTATGCATGTCTGCCAAATTTTATTTTACAAAACATTTACCATATAAACAGATCCATGTGTTTGTAATAGATAACATATTTAAGTGAATTTCTGACTAAGGTTTATTTTTTTTTTTTGTGCGACATAACATAGAGGCATTTGGACATGATTCTTTTTTCTGTGATGTGATTGCCTGTTTGGAAAATCCAGTTTTAATTTAATTTGTATATCAAGTCTCATATTCTGTGTAAATAAATGAACATTAGTTATGCTATAATGGTGTTAAAATCGGATATACTTTTCATGTCATCAAATTTCTTTCCTTCTTGGAGAAGGCGTTTATGGTCTTCCAGTAATCTCGAATCTTGTAAAGTTGCTGATTTGTTGTTGAGCAAGCGGAAAGTCCAGGAAACCACTATAAAAGTAGCTGCATTGGTCGGGAAAGCTCGTACAATTGTTGATAACAGTCCTCGGGAGAAAACTGATATCCCTTCAGTACGATAGCTTTTCATAAAACAGTCCCAAGTGTTTTTATATTGTCGCTGTCCATTATCGCCATCAGCTTGAATCCGTGTTTTGACAACATCAATTGGATAGGTGAGCAGCCAAGAACATATTCCACTGAGACCTCCAGCTAATAAAATTGGGAAGGCACCAACAGAGCCTTTTTCACTTTCTTCATTCTGAAAACAACTAATTAACCATTCGTATGATGCAAAATAAATACCAAAGGCTGGAGCCTCTCGAAATGCTGTGATTCCGAAGCCACGAAACAGTCCTCGAATGCCTTCCTTGTTGTAAATTTTAGTGGTGCAGTCCCAAGGATTTTTATATCGTTGTATTATGATTTTAGCCCGAGGCGACAGGGAATTTTGTTTAATGATATCGTCTTGTATCTGGAGTCTGAGCTTCACTAATTCCATAGGGCAGGTAATAATGGATTGTGTTATACCAGCAACTGCTCCTGCAATTGAAATGCTCGTTAAAGAGTTAGGGGATGGTAGATGCCTTTGCACATTGCCATACATGCCAAAGACCAAGGCATTTACAAAAGCCACCCCAGCCAAGGGTGAGCTCATTCCTTTGTATAAGCCAAAAACCTAAAGGAAAAATAAAACATCTATATTTTAGTCATTCATTTCATTAAATTATCACATTTTATATTACCAATTAATGTCTGTCAGATTAATAAACTATAACCACTATAACTGAACTACATCCATTTGAACTTCATTTGACTGGCAGTTTTCAGAAATGCTTTACTATCACTTTTCCCACTTTGAATTCTAGTTTTCCTTTTATATAACTACACACTATACTTGTATAAATTTCTGCAATGTATTAAATTGCCTGCTCTTTGAGCATATGCCTGTTGAAGAGATGCAACTTTTTTAAATCATTCACATGTAATTCATTATGGTTGTTATTTGCTGCATAAAATTCAAAAGCATAATTTGTAAGATATTGTTCCAGCTGCATTAATTTTGGTATTCCTGTCAACCTCTTCTTTTAATGATATCAGTGGAATTTTTGCTCTTTAGCTTCTCTTCAAGGAACTGTTTCTAATGTTGTATTTTAATGATTTCAATTTAGGAAAAATTAAAAACAAAACATTAAATGTAAAAAAAAAAAAAAAATTATGTAAAAATTATGTATTCAACATTATGTAAAATTTAGAAATAATCACTTGTTGAAGCCAAAAGATGATGTAGCCTAAAGTCGCCATTGATCGGTAAGATAATTGGTATGATATATTGCAATTTTTGAAGGTATTCTTTGGATGGACCCGACGTTAACTTTGATGTCTTCAGATATTGTTGAACAGCTCTCTATTTTGGATGTGTGATGTGATGTCTTTATACATCACATCAGCCTTATGTCAAGTTTCATCCGAAAAATACATTCAAGAAATTCGCCCAGCCAATAAGCAATCTCTGTGATTGTGATCACATCATCTTTGCTTCAACATCACATCACATGTCCAAAATATAAACTGTTCGACAATATCTGAAGACATCAACGTCAGTTGAGTCTATCCAAAGAATAGATTCAAAAATTGCAATACATCAAACCAACCATCTCCATGATCAATGGCAACATTGGACAACATCATCTTCTGGCTTCTACAAGTGGATATTTCTAATTTTTACATAACCAAACTGTGCATCCCATTTTTTATTTTATTTTACATTTAATGTTTTTGTGTTTAATTTTATCTAAATGGAAATCATTAAAATACAGTATTAGACATAGGTTTCATTATGCTTTGTTCACATTCTTACCAACATAGCTCAACTAAAGCATTTTCAACAATTTTAAAAAACATTACTGGATTTGCAAAGTCAGTCAGTCTCTTGCCAGTATTTTTTTTTTTTTTATTTTGACTTCATATTTTGATAGAGCATCAAAAAGTGTTTAAATATTACAATAAGCACGTGTGTCCTAAAAATTTGGGAGCATGGCCAAAATTTTAGCTTTCAACCACCATTTTGGCCATGTTCACGAATAGATAGGACATATGTGCCTATTACACTTTTACTTGCTTTTTTTTTATATACTCTATCCAAATATGAAGTCGAAATTAAAAATAAAAAAATTGGCATTTACAATAACAATGCTTTTCATTTATATCATTATAGTAATGGTAATATCACACATTCTCTATTGGTTTTAATATGTAAAGAGTGATCATATGAAATAGTGCATTATAATTAATAAACAACTCTATGAATTTGATTTCTTTACGAGGGATTTAAAGCGTAACAATACCTACACTTTCCTTCTGGACTATAGTTTTGCAACAGTGGAACATTCCGCTATATTTTGGATTTTTGGAGTCTTGGACTTGTAACCGAACCTATAAAAAAATGGACAATAATTTAGGGAAAAATTACAAATTAATAATAAGTCAGTTTGTTTATTTACACAAATACAGTCTGATAATTAAACTTGAAAACAAGGCCCAAGATTTACATCGTTATTTGTTTTTTGTGGATGTAGTTTTTGTCCTCTGGCCCCCTGTTTTATATAAACTCCTATTATTGCAATTGAGCTTTAGTGCCTATGAATATTTTGTTCGTATTTTATTAGGATGGCCCCCCCATAAGCATTATTATATTTTTGTAGAAAAGTTAATTACTTTGATTGTATCCAATGGATATCCAACTAACACGCCAGCACAACCTGTAAATAGAAAATGTTTATATTGAAAAGGTATTGTTACAAGTATTTTGAAAAAAATAAGTATACAAATAAAAGTTGTGCACATGAATCATTAAAAAAAAGTTGTCGTAATTGTTCTAGAAATCTGGAATACAATTGAAGAGTTGTGCTCATCACTGCATTTGTGGTGGTAATTAGTGTATAAAATTTTAAAAGATATACCAGACTGTACCTTCTCTAGCTTCAAATAACAGCTTGTATGCAGCTGGGAGCTGAATATCTCAAGTGTCCCCCAGTGGATGGCTGCAATTTCACAAGTGTCCTAAATTTCCATGGCCTGTGCAGTCTCCCATACATGCTCAATGGAATTGACATTGCATGGGCCATTAAGTACTGGAATCTCATGGTCATGCTCCTGGAACCACTTGGCCATAATACCAAATGGGAATGACATTGTTTGCAGAAACAGACTATATTCTGGAGGGAAGATTATGAACAGGTGGATGTGTTTAGCAACAAAATTTTATTGCATATAGTATTCGGATGATATGTACATGCATCAGGAAATAAAACTTCTCCTGAAGTTATTCCCTAGACCATAAGCAAACTGCTACCAAACATGTTAACCAGGACGAGTTTACTTCTAATTTTTATGCAAGCATAAAACTGTGATAATGTGAATAACTAATGGTAGAACATCAATCGTCTGTGGTTTGCTTTTACACTTGTGCTGTCACAACAAAATATAAATAAAAGATTAAATGGTGTCAATTTCTGTCTTCAGCAAATGATGGTTCATGTAGGAACTGATAAAAGATAGATGTATCATTAGAAGCAGATTGATTAAATACACTTGTATTGTGATCACATGTCTCCTATGCAGAGCTGTTCATTCTATTAAAAAAAAAAAAAAAAAAAAGTATTGGAGTGTGCAAAAGTTTCCTTTCTGAGTTTTATGGTGTTAATGTGTATTTAATTAATTTTCATTCCTTAGGCTTTTGTAATTTTGTTTTTCCTTCCTTGATCAATAGCCAAAGATTTAGTTTTATAAAAAAAAGATTTTTTTTATTAAATATTGTAAGTATACTTGTCAGTTTTTTTGATATAATTTATTTTTTTCCCTTTTCAATTCCATATGTTTGCTTAATAAATAAGGGAATGCCGGATCAGCAGCAATTTTATGATCTTTTCCTATCAGTCAATGAAGAATGAATGCAAGCTTTGGTAATTCGATTAAGATGTGAAATTGCAATTTTTTCTCTCTCCATTTTTTTAAAATTTATCTTGCACTCTTACAAAAACAACATTCGATGTTCGCACGAATGAACTTGGACCTTAAATTTCCTATAAATAGCTCCACTTGAACGTGAGGATTTTTACCGTTACAAATTGTTCAAGTGCACCCCAGCATAAAATTTATTTGATAGTTAAAACCAGTAGTCGTGCAGCTTCAATATAGTCTGGTGCTTAATTATGTGCGGTTTAATGGGTTATCAGAGTAATAAAATTTGATGTATGATGAAATTCTAAATCGAAAAACAATGTTCTGATTCACTGCAGGGGGAAAAAAACTGGTGACATTGAAATTAATTATGAAAAGCATCAGGGAAGTGGCTCTATTCGTTGACTTAATACCTATTCGGTATCGGATTTGAACCCGCGATCTTTGGCAGTCTCCTCTGCAGAGAATGGATCTGCCTATAAAACGTTATCACATCATCGATAAAATTTTAAAGAGATCTTATCGTTATTCAATCCTGGGAAACCGTTTAGCGTGAATGAAGAAAATTTTTAGAAGATTGTTCGATAAGAATTTTTTGATAAAACGGTGAAAGTTTATTAATTAATGAAACTAAATCCACGTGGAGTGTAATGTCAGTTTTCCTAGCGCGTTGATGATGACATCACATAATTTTGAGGGAGGAGGGGCATATTGTAACGAATTTACTTTATAATTTTCTATATTGACCACATTCTAGATTAATTTTACTTAAATTACTTATGGACTTTGACTTGGGTGTATGAAAACCAAAGTTGAGAATTTATCAAAAATAATGGTAATTTAATTAACCTCAACACTATAAAAATTTTAGATACAATAAAAAATTATTTATTTAAAAAATTTATAAACTTCCAAATGTTTTTACTTAATAAATTATTATAGTATTTTCCGTAATTTTTTATTGCATATATAATTCTAATAATGAACATGCGTTGAAGTAACTAATAAAGTTATGAAGTAATTTAATAAAGTTTGAGAAAATAAACACTTCAATAATATAACCAAAACAAATTCATTAAGAGAGCCAATTTAACAATAATTTTTAATCATGAAGCCAAAAATTAGAATTTTTAACAGTTTCCAAGCCGAATATAATTTTTTTTTTGAAAAATGAATAATTTAATGTATTGGGCTGAAAAACATATTTAGCTGATCACGAGAAATATCTTATAACTGGACAATGATGCTTGAAAAGTTCTTAAGCGCCACTCTCCTCTTATGAAAATTTTGCAGTCTCCCAAGATTGCAAGGCTCTTCTAAATTCGATAAAACACTTCAGTCCCAATAAAACATATAACGATTTAAACTTAAATGTAGACTAATAAACCTGTCATTTTTTAATGAATTTATTTTGGTTATCTTGTTGAGTTGTTAAATTTCTTAAACTTTATATAATTTTAATCTTATTGTAATACAATATTGAAAAATGGTCTTAGGAGGATTTTTTCACGCCATTACCTCCGATAGTGATGAATAAATCGAGAAAAATAGTAAAGAAAATTCCACGGCGTGGATTCGAACCAGGGACCTTCGGGTTATCGTCCCGAAGCTCTAACCATTAAGCCTCTGTGGACATGGAAGCTGTCAAACATGTACTATGTGCGTAGGTTAAAGCGCGGCTCCTTGTTCGCATAAACCGAAGGTCCCTGATTCGAGTCCAGGCCGTGGAATTTTCCTTACTATTTTTGTCTTTTATTAATCTTATTGTAAATAATTATTTGATTATCTTTCAGTGGAACCAGCTGAAATCACGAAAGAGAGAAATATTTATTTTTCAATATAGAAAGCAAACCGAAATGTGATATAGTGCTGAATCAGTAATTTAAGAAAGGTAAACTTAAAAAAAAAAAAAAAAAAAAATTATATCTCGGTCATAAATTCCTGGTATAAGTATAATGAATGAAGTTATTAATTAACTTTTCTTTTAATTTATTGTGTGAAAACAAAATTTATAAATTCATATCTCTAAATTATTTGACATGGTGGAAATTTTCTTTATTTAATTTTAATTTAATTAGCATTTTCTTTTATTAGCGTATATACGTGCATAAGGATTGTTTGGTAAATAAAAGGACTGGGCCTGTAGAAATAAGGAAAAACTTCGCATATTTATCAAACAATTCTTTTGAGACTTTAAATACGGTAAATATATTTGAACGAAAAGCGTACAGGTTTCTAAAATATATTTTTAAATTAAATTTTATAGCATTTAAAAAATTAAGAGGAAAAGCATTTAAAAAGTTATTATACATTGTAATTGTTTGCTTAATTTAGCTTTTGTATTATGATGATATAATTTCTTAATGTAATGTAAAACATTTTATTTTAACAAATTCAGCGAAATTTTAAGAATATTTGTTTATTTATTTGAAGAAATTCGCGGATTATTAGCCTGAAAACATTTAAAGATTTAAACTTTAAGTACACTATAAATATTTTGAATTGGCCAAATATCCCTTCAAATTAACCATCTCTGTCTGTGCGCGGAATATTTGGAGGAGACCTCATTCTGCCGATGATAGATGATGGTTGTAAATGATGATGATGATGTTATAGATTCTATAATATAGAAAATTGCTTAAACAATTGATTCATAATATAGATTAGTATAAATAAAAATCTTAAACTATGATATGAAGAACTATTTTATTAACCTCATATCATAATTTTCTATCATTTATTTATTTATTTATTTTTATTCTTTACCCTCAAAGTCTGAGAGAGAAAATACCGTGCATTTTTGTTTGAAAGTTACAAGCGAATAACAGTAATCCGAACTCCGGGCTTTCAATCAAATATTTTTTCTTTACATGAAATTACCATTCATATATGGGGCCTTACAATATATTCGAGATTAATATACTAAACGAAACGTAATCGAGTGCGGAAAAAGAAATAAGTAATCGCATGAGAATTAACAAAGTTTGAAGAGATTGCCTAATTAATTCCTTGAAAGATGGACAATAAAAGAATCTCCGACAAAACTGATAATCTATAAAATATATGATAGATGATAATCTAAAATATACATGATGAATGGATGCGGATAGATAAGAAAAATGTGTTCCGAATTGTGCAATGTGATCTTGACCCATACTTTTATTTCTTTCTTATCGCTTTGTAATATTTAATAGTTTTAAACAACTCAAGGAAAACGAAATGATGGAAATTTTGTATAATTTCTTTAAAGCTACTGGTATAGTAAACGACAAATAGTTGAGGTTTCCAAACAATTTTGCAAGATCAGGTGCAAGAGAATTGATGAAAGAAAGTCAAATCTTTGGAATGAATTTTAAATAGCTCATTAGCATGTAAAGTTAGCTATTTGTTAGGATTTATTTTTACTTCATTTGTCGAGGATATGTATGTAAATTAATTTCATGTTGATAATAGTAAAGCATAAATCGTAAGGTAGTCTATTCATTCATTCCAGAACAGCTAACAGACATTTGCTTGGTTCTTTTATATACAAGTCATTACTTTTATGATATTAATAGGTTTACACTATATAAATTGTTATTTTATACTATATAATGCATTAAATTAAATGAGTGAAGGAACTTATGTCCTTTATCCCCTCACCACTGTTTTTCTCGACGTCATTGACCAATAGACCTCTGTCTCGGCGGGTGACATTGATTGAATTTCAGATTATCATCTTCCATGAAATTTAATAATGGAAGATTACCGATTATGATCTTTCAAATATCGACTGGCATTTCATTTAATTTTTCTCGATGGAATATGGTTTCGAAAATGCTTTTGCATTAAAGTTGCCATCTTTACTGAGGATTTGATCTTATCATGCTTAGCAAAAGTTCGGGATTCATTCAAACTTGTCAGTCATGGAAATATTCTAATATGCAGTATACATAAATTCATTTTGGGTTGACCATTAATTTTTTGAAATATTTCTTCAATTGATGAAAACAAAAGATCATAATAATAAACTAATTCATTCTTCATAGTGTGGATGGAGATTGTGTATCTGATTCTGTGTACATGTAATTAGCATAAATTGGAATTCATGAATACAAGACGCAGATAGATTTGGTTTAAAATTTAAAAATTCTGGATGGAAATATTTCATTATGTTATAAGTAAATTATTTTTTTAATATCTCAACATTGAACAGATAAATTGATTTTTGGATCTTAAATATTAATTTCGATTTCTTTTAGAAATAATTCGCATTATAGAAAATATAAAATTCAAATGAAAATTCTAAAATAAATTATCTATTACCTCCTAAACAACCGGCAAAAAAATCCAACGCCATTTCGGAAGAGGAATAATAAGAGTGGAAATCGGAAATTCCTTTTGATTTTTAGCCCAAATTTCTTTTCCAATTCAATCGAGTTTAAGGTTATTGTTGGGAGAACGAATTTCAACAACTGCTATCTAGGTTAGATATAACGATGTCCCATTGGCCAGGTAAAGTCGAGTTTTCCAGGTAATAAAAAGGTACCGGGTTCGTTTCCTAACTTCTTGGGTCCTCGTCCATGGCGCGGATGCCATCGGTCCATAGTTTCCAAGGGGACATGGTGTGTTTCTATACTATTGACAAATTTAGTAAACTGGCTATAATCTGATGGTGGAGCTATGTATGTCACTCTTCGGCCAGCTCTCCCAATTTGAGACTTGATAGTAAGGGAACACGAAGAACCCTATGCCCTGGAGCTAGAAGGACCAATCCCCGTTGACAAATGACTGTCCACGTGGTATTTAGTGACGGCGAAAGATCACTTTTCCTCCCTTTTTTTTTTTTTTTTTTTTTTTTTCAACAAAAGAAGGTCTACACGACTCGGTTTCGCCACTCGACACGCTTTGACAGATAATTCGGAGGATGAGGAGCGAAGGGAAAGGAAAATTTGTTATTTTTTGTTATTTCGTTGTTTTATGAAAAATTGCTTTGAACACATCCCATCTTCTTCATTCATTTTCGAATCAGAAGATGAATATTGCTTTTTATTCCTCCTCTCTTCCTTCTCATCAGCCCCTTCCTTTCTATCCCCTGAAAAACATCCTATTCACTTCATTTGGCCGCAGTTAGTTTTCATCACATTTTCTTGTCTCATTTAAGTGTCCATAATAACATCAACACCACTTGTCCATAATAAAGAATTTAATATTCCGTATGCGCATTTCAGCCGCCTTGTGAAAGATGGCCATATTGGAATAATTGCATGTGAAAGATGCAATTATTCTGCTAAATGATGGCCACAAGGTGGCCGCCAAAATATTTAGTGTGGACAAGTGGTGTTGTTATCCACAGTTTTCTCGGTATTTGTCTATTCATTTAAAAGTGACATTCGTTTCGTCTCTATATCATTTATTTAGTTCATCGGGTTCACTTCGTCCCAGGGTCGTTTTGTCACACGATGAATTTTTTTACATTCTTTTTTTTTTTTTTTTTTTTTATTTTTTTATTCTTAGTTCATCACATTCATCTCAGTAACTTCGATTTCTTTTTGAAAAAAGAACGCAAAAAAAAGTTAATTAAGACACAAAAGAATTCTCCTGTTTCAAATATTGAAAAAAAAAATGGAAAAATTAATTCATAAGAAATTATCCAGAATTTGGTCAAATAAATGACAGAATAGCGCAACTGCCAAGTAAAAATGTACCACTATTCATTTGTTATAATTATGGTTCGGACTGTTGCAATTTTACATTTTATCCTGGTGAAATGTAAAACGCAGTTAGTAAAACATAGTCAAATAATATTCTTTCGTGAGAAATTTGAATTAAAAACTGAGTAATGAAACGGAATAATTCCGCTGAATCATGGCCACAAGATGTCTGAAATGCGCATATGGATTATTAAATTCTTTATTGTGGACAAGTGGTATTGATGTTATTTTCCTTTTGAGCGTTGTTATGCACAATTTTCTTGGCATTCCTCGATTCATTTAAAGGTGACTCATTCATCAGATTCAATCCGTTATATTCAGTTCGTCCCAGGGTGGTTTCGTCACACTATAACCTTCTTCATTTCTTAGAGCATCACATTCATTTCAGGATAATTTCAATTTCTTTTTGAAATAGAACGCAAAAAAGACTAAAAGTTAATTTGTTCTAATTAATTTATCCTAGTGAAATGTAAAATCCAGTTAGTAAAAATAATTCTTCGTGAAAAATTTGATATTGAAACGAATGTGTTGAATTGACTAAGGATGAAATGCTTCTGGGACGCAAAATGACAGTGATAAAATTGACGAAATATCTATTTTACTATTTTAGGGAGTATTTTATTTATCCTCATCATTATTAAATCCCGTATAATCCCTTTCTTAACGATTTTAAATCCCCATTAGGGACCAAGCTTTGGGACCAATGCTTTGCCCTCAAGGAACCGGACCAGTCCGGCAGAGACCTAACTCATCTGGAAATATTTGGCAAAAGCGCAGAAAAATTTGAACTTCTGTTTAAAAAAATTAATAAATTAATAAAAAATTCTCAATCTCAAAATTGAGACATTCCTATATAAAAGTCCAATCTTTTGTTTTAATGAAAACTGTTCTCTCACGTTCAATGGTCTACACTTTCGCTTATGAATTTGACATCAGAATAACGTAATTAGAGATATAGTCTAATCTGAATCCGAGATTTGCAGCATTTAATTTCTTCTTGCTCAGACTAAATTACTTACTGCTTTCGAGTACTGAATTATTACTTTACCATCTATTTTTTTATAATTTATTACTTATTCCATAGTCTTATCTTCCTATGAGAGGAACAGAAAAGAGTACCATGAGTAAAACTACTTTATACTCAATGTCTCTAAAATGATAGCTTATTATTGATTCTACTATATAATTACATTTATAATTATAAAGAAAGATTAAAGCAATGCCTACGTGTGCTGAGTGAATGATATGTTGTAATATTTGTAATTGATTCTACTGGAATTACATTTCTCTTAGAAAGACGAGTGTAGTAAGACGAAACTATTAGATTAGTATTGATATAATTAATTATATAATCAAAGAAATTTATGTTAGCATTGGATGCATTTAGTTATGGTTAATTAACAATGAAACGCCTCATTTAAACAGCAGAGATAAACAAACTCGATCCAATGAAAAAAAATTTTCCTTAAATTTTTTGTTTTTAATATTACTAATCACATCAAGTGATAAAGCCTCGTTACACTGAATCATATTTTTGTATTTTTATGTGTGGCAACCGTATTCCTCTCCTTATTTCTATATTTTGTAATCAATGAGAAGCGCAAATATAAGTCCATCACGTGATGATTATATTCATTTCCCAAGAACTAAATATAAAATTAATAACTGGAAAAAAGGCAAAAATTGCAAAGTAAACAGAAAAACATGGGCTATCGAATGACGTTAAAATCTTTTTGGATTAATTTCAAATTTACTGAGACTTAATAAATGTTGAGCACTTTAGCTGTAATAGAGTAAATGAAACAACAACGGTCGACCAAGCAGAGAAGCCCACTCCAATCAATTACACATATAATTTATTTTTACAATTTTATTACATACTTCATTTAATACATATGCACCAAAAGGCCATTTTAAAGTATATGCCACTCTTATGTATTTTTTTCATTCATCTTCTTTAATCTAAAAGTTTTCTTTCATTTCAGCTTATCAGATACAATCTAATTGATGTAAGCACTTGTTAAATTAGATATTACAAAATTAGAAAATATCATTTTATGTACATTATAGCTTCCTTTGCCTCTCGATGTAAATAGTAATAATGATGTATTTCTTAAAAACCATAAGGGTCACTCAAAATCAAGTTCACAAACAAATTGCATCACGCAATTTGAGTTTCATTGCCAATTTCTCAGATTTCATGTTTTTTAGCATTTTTTTTTTTTTTTTTTAATACATGTCTATTAGAAGATTAAAAGAGGAATAGAACCAGGTTGACGCTTTTGATGTATTTAAAAGAACGTTCTTTTAAACTAGATTTTGAAACAAAGCTTCTCCAGGAATTAAATATAATTTTAAATATTAAAAAAAAATATTGTATCTCTTTATTAAATCACCTTAAATTCGCTGTGCTCCATTAACATTCACTTTTTATAATAATATTTAAAAAAATTTTAGGGCCGGGTTGTATATCTGTAAAGAGCCAATGAATAGGAGAGATGATTGAGACACTATTGGATGAAGGCCTGGAGGTTTCATTTGCTCATGATGGTAATGATAGCTGGAAGAAATGGAAAACTTCCACTGGCTGACCTTTGACCTTGAATTCCATAAGGTCATCAAAGGCAGACGGGATACTATTATCATTGCTGATGCTCAGGAGAAAGAAAAAAAGTGTCAACGGTAATTTATAGGTAGCAATGGTATTATCGCACAGTTTCTAATGTGAAAGCATTTTAGATTTAAGCAAGATACACAGATTAACTGTACTTTTAAGATGTGAGAAATTTTAGATATTTTGTTTATATTAAACTTTTTAACATAGGTAATAATGAATCTAAACGTATTAGATTTTTGCAATTAATTTTTTTAAATATAGTTATTTAAAAAAATATTGGAGGATTTAACTACAACTTTCACATTTACACCTGCACATAAGAAATGTTGATAAGCCACTTTATTCCTGAAATATTGGAACAGAGTGAGCTGCAATTCACAGTCCAATCGATTCTCTACGAGGGGCAATCAAAAAGTAATGTCGCGTATTTTTCTTCTCGAAAATGACAACAGATATGAGAAAATTGCGATATATAAAAGTTAGTTTGGTTTATTGTTAAAGTTTCCTGTTAGTGTCGTGTGCATCCATCAAGCATTAGCAACGCGAGTCCAAACAAGATGGCGGCTCTCATTTCATCGTCCAGTACTTTTGAGTGGCGGAGTGTTATGCGGTTTGTTTGTGCAAAAGGACTAAAACCAATCGATATCCATAAGGAAATTGTGTCGGTGTACGGAGGTGATGTTGTGCAGCTCCGAACAGTACAACGGTGTTGCAAGGCTTTTAAAGAAGAATGAGAGGACCTGCTGGATGAACATCGCTCTGGCCGGCTGCGGGAATCCATGACTGAAAGAAACATTGCCGCTGTGGAAGCACAGGTGCGGGAGAACTGGCGGATTACCGTGAGAGAAATTGCTGCAACGTTGGACATTTCATATGTGGTGTACGACATTGTTCAAGAGCAGCTCGGCTTTCGCAAAGTGTCATGCAGATGGGTGCCATAACAGTTGACTGCTGAACATCAAGGTGCTTGTTTGCTGCATCTCACCCGATACCAAGAGGAGGGTCAGGATTGTTTGGATCGAATCATCACAGGCAATGAATCATGGGTCCACCATGTCACGCTCGAAACCAAGATGCAATCGGCGATTTGGAAACACCTCATCTCCCACAACGAAAAAGCTCAAAACTGTGCCGTCAGCCGGCAAGGTCATGTTGACATGTTTTTGGGATTGGTGTGGTTCGATACTGCTTGAGTTTCTACCACCGCATACTACTGTCAATTCCGAACACTACAGAGACACATTGAGAAATCTTCGAGTGGCCATACGCAGGAAAAGACCTGACTTGGCAATGGAGGACATTGTGCTGACCACGACAATGCACATCCCCACACAGTGAAACGGGTCACTGACCTCTTGCAGCAATGGAACTGGGAAACACTACTTCATCCTCCATACTACCCAGACCTCTCTCCCAGTGACTACCAATGACAACAGTTGCGGACTGTTGAAGAAGTCACTGGCCGGTCAACATTTCCGTGACGACGATGAGGTGAAATCTGCAGTTCGCAACTGGTTCCACACTCAACCGGACGACTTTTATCAACAAGGCGTGGGAAAACTTATCCACCACTGGAATCGTTGCCTCTTTCGGCTTGGAGATTAAGTGGAAAAATAAAAGTTAAACTGTTCTATCGAAAGTACATGTGTTTATTTTTCCCCGGTCACGATTTTAGAGAAAAAAAACAAGCGACATTACTTTTTGATCACCCCTCATACAATCTGTTCTTCGTGATGTGGTCGATTTGTGCCCCATTCATGTTGATGCAAAGGGGGGCATTTCCATTGGAATAGCATTAAATTCCCACAGAAAAATATCCTAAGTTGATTAATATCTGCAATAGGGTCCTGGTACATTTGGTTCTTCGGATTATCCCATAGGAACAAGTCTTGATGTTCAGAGGGTATAAAAGCTGTTACTAGACCGTGCAACCGATCCATGGTACAGGGAAAACGTTTTCTAGCCAGGCCTGAATTTTCACTGTAAAATAATGCAGCAGGGAATGGACTCCGCAAAAGCTCCATGTATACTGCTAACCCTGAGCATTGATGAGCGTAATCAGTTGTTATATGTGGATTGTCTGCTTGCCAATAAATAGAGTTGTGATAATTGATTGACCCAGGGAATGAAATTTTGCTCATCTGTCTAGATCACTTTCCAAAAGAGGTTTGGTTCCCATTAAAATTTCTGCAACCATTCTTCCGCAAGCTCAATATGCTAGTCAGGGGATGCTCGTTCAATGGCATGGATGCAATTTACATCTGCTAACATTCACATCAAAGATATCTGTTAAGGAACATCTAGAGTATTCAAAGGTCCATTTTCAGAGTAGGGAACAGTAAAAATCACTCTGAGTAAGATCTGAAGAGTAAAGTGGCTGATTGATAACAAGACCTTAATCAATATATGGAAACCTTAAAAGATGTACGGTAATTGTCCAAATGGAACAGAACGCGTGCTATACTCAGGCTATTATAGAAAGACACATGCCAATCACTTCCACTGCCATGGAAACTGAGCGACACAACCTTAGCCACATTCCACAGTCACCTTTTATCCTGTATGAAATTCTCACAAAAGCATTTATTTTTTTTTAATTGACATCTTTGAAATACCCATGTACATTCAAAATTGCTTCTCTTGTTGTGTTCTGCAAAGCTTTTCTTTGAGACATGACAAGTGTTAAAACAAAAATAGAACAAAGGTTGACGAAGATAGGCTGGATTAGACGTCAGTGGCGGATCTAGAACTTGGTCAATGAGGGGGCTAAGGGGGGGGGGCAGCTAAAGGGGGGGGGCTAATCAGGTGGTTTGGCTAATATAAGTTATTTCAAATAACCCCTCCCCTCCCCAGGGAAGTGATGGTCCTGAGGTCTTTCCCATACTGAAGTTTGTAAATGTAAATTTGTAAAATTATTGCATTATAAAAAATATTTACAATTTATCTAAATAATATAAGTTTAGGACCAATGAGGGGGGGGGGGGGGGCTATAGCCCCTGTAGCCACTCCCTTAACTACAAGTGGCTATACGTCTCTTAAAATTGCCAGAGTATATCTTATCTCTCATTTACCATCTGAAGGGAAATCTCAGGAGCCTTTTGAATGATCTTCATTTATGAAAAATTTGTATAGAAGCATTTTCATCTTTGTAAATTGTTTTAAGTTATATAAGATATGCAAGTAATTAAATAAATAAAAAAAATTATCAATATTAAATAATTTTATTAATATATTTTAAAAGAATGAAAATTACAAAACTAATGTACTATTTTAAAGAAAACATATTTTTAAGATTCTTTCATTTTCAAGCATCTTTGAAACTTCCAATATTGTTGCAATCGTAGCAACCACAAATTCCAAGATTCTTGACATATGGATTTTGACATAATATGAGCATGGGCTGGTGATCCATCAGCATATGCTATAACTACAAGACCATGGTCCAGTTGCTAAAGAAAAAGAATTCCAAATATATAAAAAAAAAAAAAAAAAAAGTGTACTAAAAAGTTTAATGTGTTTAAAATTATATACTTAAGAACATACATCAACTAAACAACTTTGAATGGCATTAAAAGCCCCTATATAAGCTGCCACTTGAAGTGGGCTATCGTAAGTGTGACTTAAGGATGGTTTTGGTTTCTCAGAAGTTTTCCACTCGATTAATACTTTTTCATTTCTAGATTTTTTTTTTGTGGAACATATATTAAAAAAGTTAATTTATAATGCAATGAAGAAGCATGAAAAATTATGAAACAATGATATAAAATTTGTACCTAAATTTGGCAATGCAATCTGTGATTCCTCGATAACACAGATAAGGATGGGTGATTTTTTGTTCTAATGTAACAACATCAGAGACTTCTTTTAAAACTTCAGTGATCGATTTCCAGTAACTGTCTACTCCATCTATAGTTGATTCATCCACGCTATCATCATTTTTAAGAAAATCCCTAATCTTCTGGTGCAGTAGATTTCCCCTTTGGAAGGTCTCTAAGAAACATAGGATCTATGAAAATTTCAAAATAGAAACTACACAAAATGTAAACTACCTTTTTTTAAAATCAAATCCACAACTCAAAAAATGTATATTTTGGTCTAGCTGCATCCAATAAATAGCATCATAATAAATAAAGTGATGCAGAGATGATTTCAAATAGATTACCTGAAAGATCCTCCAGTCAGAAACAGCATCCTTGAATAGGAGAAAATGTTTTTAAAGAATCGTAGTGGGCTTGAGAAACAAAAATCAGGGCACCAAAGCCCGAAATGCAACAATATTTAATAACATTATCTTTCGCATCTTTATCCTTTGGAAAATTTTCATATTCTGACTTTATAACTTAATTGCTCTCTTTTCAAATGCGATGATGCACAAAATGGTAATTGGCAGACTATAGATATTAATGAAGTATAGTTTGATAAGGTGAAACAGTTAAAAGTAACAGTTGATACTGCCATGCTTGGAAGAACATGGCAAAAAGCCAAATGTATCCTTGAAATCCTGTGTAGCTGGCTTGGTAGCCAAGAGCACTATGGGGCAGATCTTATCGTTCTCGAAACTAGCGAGTCACGGTTCAAATCCCACTGAGGGCATGGTTGCTTTAATGCTTATGCTTGTCCCTTTACAAACAAGCTTGGAAGACCAAGCAAAACTTCAAGCACTTATCTCCATAACTCATGGACATACACGTTCCAAATTGGAACAATTAATGGGCTATGTGCTCCCCGCAAACTGTCCAAGTTTCGTGGAGATATGTGGGATAGAGCTGAGTTGCAAACAAAAGTTGTTGGCTGGTCCTCTGCTAGGCTAAATTTCCAATAGATCCAATGGGTATTTAACATCTTCAACACTGAAAAGGTAAAGAGGAATAGAAAAATAGAATCCTCTGCATGATGGATGGGACACACGCACAAATGTAGTAAGGTGATTTTTTGAGTTGTTGATTCAAATTAAAAAAAAAAATACCATTTGTTTCCAAATCGTATAGTTTGACTTGATATAGTGCATCAGGGATTTATGTACACTTTAGACTGTGTGGCCAGTTTATTAAGAACACCCATGACTATGTATCAGTTGATCACGTGACAGTCGGTAACAATAAAAAGCGAGAACACACCTGTCAACTGCAAATGGTTTGACCGTCACCATGGGGAAAAACAAAGGATCTGAGCGACTTCGAGCGCGGGATGATAGTTGGTGCCTGGCGAGGTGGACTGACTATTTCCGAAACCGTACGTCTTCTAGGGTTTCCTAAACAACCATTTCAAGGGTTTACCAGGATTGGTTAAACAACCAAAAACAACCAGCCAGAGACAAGCCAGTGGTCGCAAATGACTCGTTGATCTAAGGAGTGAGCCTAGGATGGGAATGCTTGTTCGTGCGAATAGAAATGTCACGACTCGTCAACTAACCATAGAGTATAACACTGGTCCGCAGAATAACATCTCTGAATGCACTATACGCCGTACATTGGCAAGGATGGGCTACAACAGTCGACGGCCAGTCCGGGTACCTTTGATCTCCACCCAAAACCGCAAAAACTCTCCATGGTCTGCTGGTCGGATGAATCCCATTTCCTATTGCACCATGGAGATGGCCGACACAGAATTTGGAGACAACTGCACGAAGCGATGGATCCCTCCTGTTTGGTTTCCACTGTTCAGGCTGGTAGGGGCTCTGTAATGGTTTCCACGATAATGAATTCAACTTACTTCTCTGGCACCACAATCCTCGGATTTGAACCCAATCGAACATCTTTGGGATGAGCTGGAACTGGTTATTCAAGGCATGGATCCACCACCAACCAATAAGCGTCAACTGGGAGCAGCTGTTGCATCTGCCCAGATAAACATCATGGAATTGAATCCATGCCATAGCAAATTCGTGCTGTTATAGCTGCTAGGGGTGGTGCAACACAATGTTAGGGGGGGGGGGAGGTGTTCCTAATAAACTGGCCACTAAGTGTATATCTAATGAGTTTTTTTTAATTAGGAATTCAAACTTACCCTGCTGATACTTAGCAAATCCTTCTAATCCAAGTGATTCTATCATCTTAAGACGCCAACGTTCCAATATTGCAGCACTTTCTGGACTCATTGTTCTTTGAAGAATGTTAGTCACACTAGGTTCGTACCTGGTGGGGGAGGATGAGTTTACATCAGTGAGAACAACAGTCTTTGCTAGTGCTGCTAATTTCTCATTCATATTATTTGTACCTGTAGAATTCTCATCAAAATTAAAAAACAATGGGAAACTAATATTATAGCTTTCTGAAGGTTCATTTTGAACCTCAGATTTTGTCAGTGGCGTTTCTTCAAGTTTATAAAAGTTGATGTCTTTATTATTAATAGTTTGATTGTTTGTATTTTTTTTAGTTTTGGGGCTACTTTTAATTTCTTTACTTTTTTTAATAGGTGGCCCATACAAAAGATCATTTTCCCAGTTCCGTCTTTCAGAGAGAAAGCTGCTTTTTGTTATGGATTTCTTCTTATTTAATGAGCATGCAGAGCATGTTTTAAAACTCTTCCGACAAGCTTCACCACTATTTCGGAGAAGTAATGAGAGTTCTTCTCCGAAGAGGCGAAATGATATTCCCGATGTTTTCCAAATCATCTAGAGGCAAAAGAAAACAATTAATACAAAATATAAAATGCCAAAATATTATCTTGATTCTGGTTTAACTCGTACCTTCATTATGAGCGTGATCGTCGTCTTCTTCAGCACCCGTAAAACGAAGGTGCCACCGACTTTGCAGTCACGTGGAAATTACATTGATCCTCATTATAGGGAGTGCAAGTGACTACGTCACAGCTGACGTCATTTGCGCGATGAACGGGCCGAGAGCCTAGGAAATGGGATCGCTGGTTCCAAACATTGGAACCACGCAATATACGTACTAGTAACGTTGAAACGGGCGGCCAGTAAAAATGACATCTCTTAAATTATTATGTTAATTTGTGTAATTGATACTATTATTAAGACATTTAATCCCATTATATAATTTATACATTAATATTAGAACGCTTTTTAATCACTTTTAATCATTTAGCAAAAGAATGCCATCGTTCGCGGATCTTTCTTTCTTTGGGAAAACGATAGATGTCTAAATCGCTGTTTTGGCTCCTTCTTGAGCAGCGAGGAACTAAACAATTTCACACCTTAAATGTGTTATAAACACTGGGCTTATACAAAGCGATTTTATTCCATCCCTACGTTGGAACCATGTTAAATCCCGAAGCGAGAAGACTTGTTTGGAACCAAATCGAGTCACGTGACTGAAGAATTCCAAGGACTGACGTCACACTTGCACTCCCTATACGGCGCCACCGTCGAATATTTTGTTTCCGGAGAACAGCAATGGTTAACTTCGTGGTTGTGGTCAAAGAGTTGTCTTAATCGTTCAAACTAAACGAGCTTATAGTATCAACACGTGATATTCGCCTTATTAATAGAACGGGACCATAGAACGACTATGTTTAATCAAAAATTAACCTTTAAAATATGCGAAGAAGAGTTGACGCAGATCGTAAGCAGGCACCCTAATATAACCCTGCAGGCAGTTTATTCATTCTTGGACTAATAACTAATCTTAGTTATTAGTCCAAAATTCATTCATTGATTTGAAGGTTCGTCTGCGGTTTTACTGAATTTCGTCTGTAGCTATTCAGTTTGTTTTTTATGTATTCACAAGGATAAATAAGTTAGCAATTACATTAGTCTGATCAGGAATGGTTTAGTGTTGACTAAAAAGATAACACACATTTACCCCCTCATATTTATTTATTGAACCATTTAAATTAACAAGTGTCCTCTATTGTGGACAATGGGCTAACATTGCAAGGGGATATTGCTCCACATCCCTTCGTACTCTGTTCATAAGTCTGTCAATATGGTAGGTTAATGTTTTCCAAGCTTCCTTTTAAGGAATCCAAAGCCACAGAAGGGTAAGGCATCTGGGACTTAAACCCAGATAGATGATAATGGGATTACCTTGAGTCTGGTTCCCATTTCTTTTTCTGTAGTAAGCAGTGAAGAACACGAGATGTGGCTCGACGCCTTATCTGTCAAATTTCATTGTCTGGATTGACTGGTGGTCTTTTCTGTTGCCCATTATTTATGTATTTATGCTGGGCTGCTTGCCTTTCCATTATAAAACTCATGTACACGTTACTCGAAACGTGTCAGCTGCAATAAACCAGCCAGTATTGCAGTACTCCTAAGGCCGTTACACATTCAGCTAATTTGTTGTGTGAAGTAACTGCCTGCATTCCAGGCATTTTGTGAGACAAAGCCGCACATGTTGAAATCCAGAGCAGTTTTACATTCAGCAGATATGAAGTGACTTCTAGGCGAACTCAGTTCTGATTAACTCGTGGATGAGTCATTCATTCATCCAGTCGCTGTTGCTTTCTTGAGCATGTATATGTATCTATATTGTTTTATTAGGAAAGCAAGGCACAGTGTACAAGTGTGATACCTGTATAGAAAACAAGGCACACCAAAAGTCACATCAAATGCACCAATTCAACTCAAAATGCACTGAACGTGTAACGGACTTAATTCCATCAGGCCGTTTCATCATGGGGTAGGCAATGGATCGGAGTCTCCTGTTTGGGGAGAAAGGACGTGCTTGACCAGAACACTTCGACTCGGTTACCATGTTGGTCACACACATACCCTTAATATCCATACACTTGGCGGGATTTGAACCCGTGACTCGCTAGTCTCAAGATCGACATGACGTACATCTTACGACATTACGATAAGAATAAGTATACTAATTACTCGTAACAATAAGAATAAGTATACTAATTTTGAGAAAAGGAAAATTTTGTGAAAAAAATTGGTTGTCACAAATAAATTTGTAAATATAATATATTGAATACTTATTTGGGTAAAAAAAAAATTGTTACAACTGGAATTCGAACCCGCCACCTCACACTTTGACTTGTGCATAGCAACCACGCTGCCGTCTGAGCTATCGGATTACTTACAATCAAGGAGGAAAACTTTCCCTTATGTATGGTGCTCGAAACTTTAAACCATCTTTTTTCAAAATTGGCTTTTAGTGCGTCTTAATATTTAAGTATATTAACATCCTAAAGGTACACTACAACTACACAAAATCTCGTATTAAACTAAAATTCCGAGGTCGTAATGTCCCCTTGTTAGTCTGTAGTTTCAAGTTTTCTTGAATATAAGGTAAAAATTTCAAGACTTTCCAAAACTCCAGGATATTAAATTAAATTTTCAATACAATTACAGAGATTATTATAATAAAAACTTTTATTTACAATTTACAATTATTTTTACTTTATGGTTAAAGAGTTTATTTATATTTTTGTATTATGAAGACTGTTTACTATTAATTTGCAAGACATTTTTATAAATATATACAACCATGATGAAATATTTACACCACACCTTTATGTAATTAATTCCATAATCATTATCTGTCATCAGTGATTTCATACCATCTTTTAAATTTCCATTAAAAGTATCAAATATGAAGAGTTAAAAAAGTACAAATATTTGTGATGCTTGTATAAATTTTTCACTTTCTCCTTTGTCAATAGATGAATTGCTTTTTCTTTGTGGCAGGTTTTACGTATTTGAAGAAATATACATTGTATTCGCAACTCTGTATCACTTTTATGATTATGAAAGTTGAAGAAATGTAGCTGTCAACCAACATCTGATTTCTAGTTCCATTTTTTGCCCGCATAAGGTCCGTGATTTTCTTTGATTATCATTACTTTATCAATGACCTTTCCATCCTGTAAGAAAGTCAAATGTAATTTAGATCCACATATTTTATTTACATGTTTTTATCCTACTAAGGCAATGATGCAGGAAATATTTTGCAATTGCAAGTAAGCAATAAAAGGAATGGGGCTTAGCATTTGCGACTCGTGTGCAATCAAGAAGCAAATTCGTAACTACATTAATGTTGTAACTAAAATAATTCATAACTTGCAATATTGTAGTAACCCAAGAGCTCCTGCAAACCAAATGAAACTAACATTGAGCTATTTTAACTATGGTTCCTCACACATCAGCGCAACGAACGGTTAAATTTTGCTTAAAAATTGTCCTTTTATTAACAATTGTATAATTATTTTAAAATTTTATCAGGTTTTAGTAGTATTTTCATAATAAATCCATTGTTGAGCTTGCATTACCAAAACAATGAACTTAAAAAAGTTGATTACTGTGTGTCTGAAAAAAATTTTGGATTTTTTTTAAATTGTGACTTCGGATTCTTAAATATCATCAAAAAGTAGATCTGAAAAAAACTACCCTCTTTCTCTTTGGCTACATCGCTAAAATTGAGTTCAAAATCTTAAAAATCATGAACTTTTATCATACAAGGTTCGCGTTTACTCACAATTTATGCATGATTTTTGGACCTGCGAGTCAAAATTTACTCGTTATCAGCCATATCCTTCTAAACACATTTAACCTCACTTTATTTTGTAATATACTTTCTTGTTTAAATTTTTAACGAAGTATAGACATTGTGGATGCATGTAAATACGGAAGTCAAAAATAATTAAAAATTTGACACTCAGTTTTCAGGCTGAGGAGTCAAATTGATTCGTAGATTTTTGGTCCTAGAGCAAACCCTGTCATATATCCTGAAAAGAGGATGGGGCCACCTCGGGACTAAAACTCAATTTTCTCGAAACCAAAGCAATCGAGGGTAGGTTTTTCAGACATACTTTTTTGATGATCTTTAAGAATCCAAAATCAGAATTTCAAAAATCCAATTTGTTGCAGACACCTGCACAGAATTGTATATTTCAGTAACAAATTTTTTAAGCTTGTTGAAAGACACAACTGAAGTGTGTTATTATAAATGCATTCTGCTTATTTAAAACCATCAGCCCTAAACAAATGAGCAGCCCTCTAAATCTAAACAATGGCGAGTTTTTTAGGCACAGCCTTGGATACCAGGATTGTTTAAAAATGAATAAGACCTGAAAATCAAACACTTTTTGCCTTGATTACCATGTTGTAAATTGTGGACTGCTCTGGGATTGCATTTTCTTGGCTGATAACTGCTACAGCTTTCCTGCATCGGGCCTTAAATGCTGTTCATAAGAAAAATACATTACTGACCTGATCATCAGATACTTGCTGCAAGTACAGATGGGTGCTGTTAATGACAAACATTCTTGTATATCCATAATCTAAACTTCGAAAGGCACTCCATGGCTGTGCTGGTTCTTTGAAAGGATCGTGTTTTGACCAACACCCCTAAGTAACATTTCATGATTTATTAAGTTGTTAAATTTAGTATTAATTTGCTTTCTTGTTTAATAAGGCAAAGTCTTACGGCTGATCCTGTAATTATATGAACTGGCGCTTTGGGATTTGTATATGGTTCATCATAACTTCCATTATATACCTAAAAAAGTTTGCATGAGTTGCATAGAATTTATAAATTTATATTGATTATTTTAATTGTTTACCGTGCGATTATAAATTGGCCACAGCCTTTCATACGAATGCTCGTGAGCCCACAGCTCCAAATCTACGCTGTATTTGTAAAATAAATCTTCTAACCCATAAGCGTGAAGGATTGGGATGCCGGTTCGAATCTATTTGAATTAAATAAAAATAAAATGAATAGTGTATGGCCAGCGAGAAATGAAATAGGATAAATCATTTTAATTATATTACTATGCTCTCATATCTTGTACAATCGTCCGAATCATTGTTGGAACAGTACATGGGTCTGTGACCCATGGTAATTATCCATGGTTGTTTGGCACGGTTTTCAGGCTTATTAGCCTCCTGTAATGGAACCAAAATCTGTAAGATCTACTGCAATAGGCACTGGCATTTTCAGAATTTATTTTTCTTTACACTTGGGTGCGCAGAGCTATGTCATAATGGGCATTGATAGTATAAAGGTGAAGTGGAAGATGTATTAATGGAATGTTTTCAGGAGGGGGGCCATGTTATGTGGTACCTTCTGTGTCCATCAAGGAGAATTTTTCACTTATGAATTTCCTTTTTTCAAGAAAGTTAGGATCGTCCAACTTGGACAGCAGAGTGATTACAATTTCAATTATCTTACTATGGAGATAGTGTTTATATTGATTCTGTTATTTACTATACATTAGAATCCCATTAATCTGAACTAATTGTGTTTGAAACCTGTTTGGATATCCAGACTCAATGCTAAAATGTATATTACAACTTATACAAATCTTGTATAGTTCTCAAAACTATTTCAAATGGTTTGTGACGGCAACTAGTTTAGCCTTTCGCTATTTGGTTATGTCATTCCTTAATGGTTTATTATATCCATAATCAACTATGGCTCGGATGTGCAAATTGCTTTTGTCCTGGGGTCAACTCAAAAGGCAAACCCAACTCAGAATCGTGATTTCCATTGTTTTCAATCCAAAGCTGCACATCTGTTGACAAGGCGAATCCAACTCTGAAACGCGTTTCCACTTGTTTTTCAACTCAAATTTGGCAAAGTTATTAAAAATGTACCTTTTTAATACCGATAGGTACTAATTACCTATTAAGTGTTTTCAATATGCATCCGTCCATCCGTCTGTGTTTCACCATTTATGACAGATGTTGTTAAAAACTAAACCTCTAAAACCTGTGAACTGCTATATAAAATGAAATGGAGAGAGTTTTTTTTTGTAAAGCACGACTGCATCAAATTTCACCTTGTTCAGATCTTCGGATTAATAAGGTTCAACTGCATTTATTCTTCTTGGCGTTTTATGTGACAATATTTCTGATGTTTCTTTAAGATTTTATCTGAGCACTCAAGTGGTTAAAGTTAACTCAATGAATTGATAATTGGTTTGTTTTGTTCAATTGTTGTGTGCAAAAAATTACCTCCAAATCATTCATCAGCCATTTATATTGTTCTACTATCTGCAACCAGCCATATTCCAAATAATAATAAAATTCTGTTGATATAGCTATGACATGGGCTGGTCCTATATTCCAGCTAAAAGTAAAAAAAAAAATTAAATCTATGATCTCTGTTATTTATCCGTGTACCAATGATATTTGTCTTTAATTACCTGTAGAAAAAATTGTTGATTCCATTTTGAAATGGCATTGAAAATTTATTTCCATAATTTGAAAAGTTACTGTTTAAAACAAAAAAAGCACATTATTACTCTGCTCAATATTGCCCTTTAATAATGTAATCAATTAAAATTTGCCTTCTTCCAAATTTACATCAGAGGAAGAAATTAATCTATCAAATTTGTTAATTGAGGCATCTCTGTGTTAAAAAAAATAAAAAAAATAAACATAGTATATATCTAGATTATATATTATACTTACTAATTATGCTCATGGTTTCCGACACAAGTCATATAAGGAACATAGGCTGCAATTGGTTCAATCTGCCTCATGAACTCGTCTCCAACACGAGCGTTATCTGTATCCATGTCGTATGCAAAATCGCCTTAAAATATTTCAAAGGAAGTTATTATTATCTGATGGCAAACCCTAAAATTTATTTCAATTACTAAAATTGCTCCAGAATTATGATTTAACAGTATTTACCAATATGTAAAATGGCATTATACAACCCTCGTTGCGTTTCTTCTTGCAATCTAGGCAAAGATTGAGCATTCTCATTTCCTAAATCGCCAAAAATTGCAAAACTTGGTATCCAGTTGTTGCCTTTAGGCATAGTTTGAAATGAAAACTTTTCACTCCAACCAAATTTACTTCCACAGTGATATACTATGTTTGGGGGAAAGAAAAATTTCTTAACAAAATTTCAGTAATATGAATTTAGTAAAGTTTACAATAACTGGTATATCTTAGATAAATATTCTAATCTAACAAAGAATGCTTTTAAATATTAAATATACAATATTTATTTTAGAAATAATAGTCCAGCTCCCTACAGTATCTTATAATTTAATTGGACATGCACACTTTCCAAAAGCTTCAATTAAATTTATTAAAGATCTTTAAACACAATTTGAAAAAAAATGAGATCACTTGGGAGTGTACGGTGACAATGAACGAGTTCTTGTAATGAATTTTATATACAGGACATAGATTTTCAAAACGAGTGGGAGAAAAACAAACCTGTTGCAGGCAACATGTAGGAAATTAGGTAGGGGCTAAACAATGGTGGTGTCAAATTTGACCTCAAATTTTGCACCTTGCAGATAGAGAAAAATTTCCAATTGTACAGTTGTAGCTCTAAAATCTGATTTTAACAAAAAAAAAAGATTATAAATAAACCCACTACAACCAACTTGGTGGCCGAGAGCATTAAGGTGCAGGTCTGGAGAATAAATGGGTGGTGTGGACTATGGAATGGCATATTGATGGGAACTGTTTTCTACATAGGTTGCCTTACAGAAGTAAGGTGTATACAGGAGAAATGAATTTGGATGGCTTCGTCTCGGACTTTTTAGACAACTGCACAACTGGAAATTTTTCTCTACCTGCAATGGTTACAAATTGTAAGGTGCAAAATTCGAGGTCAAAGGTCAAATTTGACACCACCATCATTTAGCCCCTACCTAAATTCCTATATGTTGCCTGCAACAGATTTGTTGTATCTCCACTAGTTTTGAAATTGTACAGGGGGGAGGAGGACAGACTTTTCACTCGCCCTGTATATTGCCAAGTAAATAATTGGAGTAGGAGGACTACAAGCAATTTCTTGCAACATATTTTGAATTCTGTCTAAAAACTTTATCTATCAATTTGAATTTCACCCACAATCATAATTGAATCTAAATGTTTTTGGAATGTCCACAAATTTGGGAGTTTGGGTCTTTATGTACATAGAGTGAGGTTTATGGCTAATGGCTAATTTGGCTGGCTGCTCCTGCTCTCTCAGGGAGCACTCCTTTACATTCCATCAAATTTGATGGAACAGGCTTGCTCCCTGGTAGTTTGCAAAATCAAAATGGCTGCCTTAGCAGCTAAATTAATGTGATTGTTTTACAATTATTGGATAAATAAATTGTGAAAATTAGTAAAGAAAATTCCACGGCCTGGGCTCAAACCAGGGACCTTTGGGTTACCGTCTCGATGCTCTAACCACTAAGCCACCGTGGACATGGAAGCTGACGCTATCAAACATGTCCAATGTGCATAGGTTAAAGCGCGGCTCTTTGTTCGTAAGCCAGGACTATCTTTACTATTAAATGGCGAATAGTAATATAATAATTGGGAAATGGTCTTTGGAGGATTTTTTCACGCCATTACCTCCGATATTGATGGTTCCATTTTTTACGGGCAAAAAAAATTCCAAAGTTTGAGAATTCTGTTGATGTTGCCATTAATATACAGATGAAGATGTGTTGCCCCTGTCCTTGCACGCATTTAGAGCAGTGAAGGAAAAATTTCTGACTGCTCTGTTAGTTGATGTTCTCATGCAGATTGATCACATGACTGGAGCAATCCAGTTGCTCCTGGGAACAGCCAGCTAAATTTGCCATGATACATTCTGAATATTTACTTATCCTTACTGAAAACATTATAAGAAGAAAATAAAATCAACACAGAATATTAAAAATATTTACTGTATTTTTTTCCAGCAGCTAAGTTAAGTATTCGAACTCGGTGAATGTACATTATCCTTTTCAAAGTACCACCATCCTGGAATAATGTTTCTGTTCCTGTAGCTTTATTAACTAGAGCTTGTCGTCCATACTCGACAACAGATTGATTTGTGGAATTGAAAGTGACCCATGTCACTATCATTTCATGTTCATCTTCTAAAGGAAAAGAAGTTTAGAATGTTAAATAAAGTATTAAATTTAGAAAATATAATTAAAAACTAATAAATGGAGGAAACTGGGAAACAAGTGATTTATTGAGTGTCCATGGAAATTGTTTTCCATTCACTTGCCGTCCTTGAAAGTATCCGCAAGGCCTCAAGTTCCATATCTGAAAATTTTTCCTTTCCACTCGCATGTTAAAGGATTACCATTTTGAGATAGTAAAAAAGTGTACATTGTTTGCCAACTTTTTATTGTTTATTTTAGAAATTAGCAAAGCTTGTAGCTTTGTCTACTTACATTTGGATATCCAGTGATAGAAATCCATGAAACTGTTTCCGATTTGAAGGTTTATGGAAGGATTATAGCAGGGCCTCAGTTAGTGGGGTGTAAAGTGGCACCAGTTTAGTTTAGTCTATTAGAAGTGGTAGGACAGTTGTACATCCAGAGAGATAGGGGGGAGGGAAGGGAAGGCTAGGCATGGACCCTTCCAGAAAAGGAAGATATTCGTTATAAACTGCGTAAGGCAGTTGTTTCATATAATACGAGGGCATATTGAAAAGTAATGCCTCCATGGCTGTAACTTTTTTTATTTTTTAACCGATTTTCAAAATTCTTTTTGTATCTGATATTTACATTTGTCCTCTATGTAATGCACTATTCACTTTTCAACATAGTCCCCATCTCTTTCCACGCATTGCGCCAACACGTGACTAGTCGGGTGAAACCATCGGAGAGGAATTCCGGGGTTGTCGTCGACACGAGGATTGAATGGCAGCTTTGGATCCTCTTCTGCAGCACGATAACGCCCGTCCGCACACGATCACCACACATCAGAGGGGGTTGCAGCGCCTACAGTTCAAAGATGAAAAACTGCCGTTCAAAAATGAAAGACTTTGCACCTTGCGACTTTCACCACTTCCCAAAGAGGAAAGAGCACCTTAAGGGCCATGAGTTGCGTTCTGACAGTGAGGTGAAACCTGCCGTTCGGTCCTGGCGTCGACAACAACCCCAGAATTCCTCTCCGACGGGTTCATCCGACTAGTCACGCGTTCGCGCAATGCGTGGAAAGGGATGGGGACTATGTCGAAAAGTGAATAGTGCATTACATAGAGAACAAATGTAAGTATCGGATACAAAAAGAATTTTGAAAATCGGTTAAAAAATAAAGTTACAGCCATGGAGGCATTACTTTTCAATATGCCCTCGTATTTATGTTTATGGCTGTTTCATTATTGATTGTGCACTAAAAAAAAATTTCTTTGTAACCCCCTCCCCTCTTCCTAGGGTTTTTGGGTCCTCTCCCAATTTTCATCCTTAGTGTGCCATTGGGTAGTGAACCAAAAATTCTGTTAACCACAATTTTACCTGTTTAGAGCCTCAGGTTTTTAGGAATCCTGATAAAAATAAAGTGAAAATTTACGTTTTACATTACTTTAGTAAATATGTACGATCCTTGTTATAATGCAATTTACGGTTGGAAAGTGATATGCAAACATCAGGGATTTTAGTAAAACATTTCTTTTTGAGATTTCCAACTATGAAGTTTGATTTTAGTACTCCATGGTCATGTGCCATCCTGAATATGTAGCCTTTATCATGTCAATTGTGAGTTTCCACAGACCCCAAGTCCTTTGGAACCTGAAGCGGGTGAAATTGTCATGGAAAAACAAAGATGTATGGGACTGCCCTTGAACTGGCCTTGTTTGCCTATTTCTGCCCAAAAAATATCGGAAGATGATGCTTTTCAGCATTTTGCGGCAAGAGAAATATATCACTCTGATGATGGCAATGTAGCCAAAACGATCATTTTACATTTTTAAATCGGATCACTGGAAAGAAACCAAAATGCCAATCAGAAAGGATATCAGCTTATTGATTTCTGGTCTCTGGATGGCCAAATACATAAAAACATTTGAAGGAATCCCATGAAGTCTTTTTGTAGGGCCTGCTTAAGTAAATTTAATGTTGATGAAATAATTTAAACATCTGAGGTATGGCGTATACAAAAATCCTCATAGAACATCCAAGTATTAAATTTAATGTGTTCTTTGTGGAACTGTTTTTAGAGTACCATAATTCTTTAAACAATAGCTGCCCCTATTTTATCACCGCCCTCAAATAGATGTTTCATCATAAAATGTTTAGGTGAAATAAACTCCTCAAACAAATGCTGCGACTGAACTCTTTACAAAGAACCTTTATAACGAAATTCTTTATAGAACGATTTTTTTTTAAAGTTTGGTTGGTTAATGACACCCCTTACAATAAAATTCTCTTCACAACAAAAACTTTTTAGTTTCATCTCCTAAATTATAACACCTTCCTATAGTGAACTGAAGTTGATAATTTTAAAATGCAGTATCGTCAAGAATGGATGAAGGTAGGCACATACTTTTACACACTTTACGTTTTTACAATTCTCCTACCTTCATCTGTTCTTGGTACTGTACTCTATAGCTTTACATCATGTATTTTTTATTTTTTGTGAACCAGACGTCTTGTTTTCGTATGTGAATTTGGTGTGAATTTACATGTCAGTTTCCAAACATGATTTCGACAATTCAGATGTAGCCAAATACTGTACAGTAATTAGTAGTTTTTATTAAATTAACCAAAATTATTATACACTATTGATATGTTGATATACTAAACAAAATTTTAGTTAATGTCGAGTGCAATCGATGATCAGCATTTACAACCCACGCTGTTTACAGAGGCAGGCATATGGTAGATTTTCTCAGTATGTTGCAAGTCTCTGTAAGCGCTGCACCTTTACGGTGCCGCCTGATGCGGCCACCTCTCTGCATCACAGCACGTCACACCCTGGCTGTATATTAACAAAAGTAAAAAACGGAAAAATTAACCAATTTTGGTGTTGGAGTTTTAGATGAGCAAAATTATGTCCAAAAGCATTCCATCGACCTAAGATAACCGATGTTTTTAATTATTAATTTTTTTTTTTGTTAATTTTTGTAGTTCTCCAATTATTTTTCCACCACCTTATTACAAATTGTCTTTATAACTGAATTCTTGGTCTCTTCAAGTTTTGTTATAAGGAGTTTTTACCTGTATTAGATAATTAATAACTAATATTTTTTTTTTTAAAGAAATTTTGTAAGGCAATTTTAAGAAAACAAATAGAAGTTTAAAATATTCACCTATAAATTAAAATAAATAAATAAATAAATAAATAAATAAATAAATAAAAGTGAGTGAGAATGTTATATAAATCACAATGAATGCACTCAACGCCGCCTCAAATAATCGCTGCAGCATTTTTTCAAAGAAATACGTCATATGAGTGCAGTCTGTGAGGCCGATTACCAGTTTTTCGTGTAGAGTTGAATTGCATAATCTATAAGCTCGTCTTAATACTCAAAATCAAATCTGAGTAAGGGAAAAAGTAACAAATAGAAAAGGAGGAATACGCGTGTTATATTCATAGTTAACTTAATAAAATTCTCCTTTATAATGATAATGATTAAAATAAAATAAAAAGAAGTAATATACGTGTAGTTCATCAATTGTTGTTTAAGTAATGGTATTTTGGAAGTTGTTTTGAAGTGAAGTCCTGAAGAGAGAAATTGAAGGGTTTGAAGAAACGAAGGTCTGAAGATGTTGAAGAATTGAAGATTTTTTTTTTTCTTGAAAGTAAGATGTTCAAGAAGTCCATAAAGGTTTTTTGGAAGAATTTTCTGAAGAGATAATGTCCAAAATTTATAAATTCAAATCTTAAATGAATGGAAGATGTTGAAGAAATTGTTGAGAATTGATGTTATATTTTAGTTTTGCTTTTGACTTACACAAGTGATATTGCTGCTTGGCAACTTTTTTTTTTTTTTTTTTTTAAATAAGAAAAAGTTGCCTTGAAGAACAATGGCTGGTAAAGACGTTTTTTGGAAGAATTTTATTGGGGGGGAAAAAAATCAACTGATGACGAGAGAAATCTCGTAATCTTGACTAAAAACATCTTCGCCCGTCATTGTTGTTCTTCAAACATTAACTCTCGTCAATGTCTTCAACATCTTTCATTCACTAAATATTTGAATTTATAAGTTTTGAACTTCATTTCTTCAATCTACAGTTCCCATCTCCAAGTTTTTTGTCAACTTCATGAACATGTTAGTTTCCCTTAAAAAATTCTACAGAAAAATCTTCAATTGTTCAACACCTTCAGAACCTCTTCGTCTCTTCAGGACTTCACTTCAAAACAACTACAAGATACCATTACATAAATTACGATTTGTTGAACTATATTTACTTCTTTTTATTTTAGTTTAATTATTATCATTATAAAGGAGAATTTTATTAAGTTAACTAAGAAAAAGTAATAGACTTTAAAGAATTTCAAATAAAAATTTAAATCCTATAAAATTGCAATAAGTAGCTTCAATGTCTAAATTTCAAAACACACGAAGTACAAAAGCCTTCAAAGAAGGGGGTCGCACTACATCTGACTAATTCAGAAGCATGTGCAATATATGCATTTTTAATTCCTTTTAAGATTTTTCTTTTTTTCAAGTATGATTTCACAGGTTTTCAGTTTTACTTTTGATGACCATTATAAATCGCGATTAAGAAAGGCGTGCCGATTACTTGATGCATTTCCCATATAAAAGCGGGTCTTACCTCCGTATGATAAATGCACTTGTTGTGGCTGGAGACTTGCGAGCGGAACCATTTCTGTATAAGCAAATAAAGAAGTTGCGCAAAAGAAGCATACGAAGTACAAAATTTGTGACATGTTGGAGAAATATGTAAAGAGATTATCGTACAAATCCGTCGCCAGAATTGAAACTGAAGGCGTTTGTTTTACTTTCGATTTTTGTAGCGGCACGAAGTCGTCTGCTCCTTAATACACCTTGGCCCGCTCGCTTATCTTCATCGAGCTTGTGACCGATTGTATGTTATTTACGTAATTTAGTTATTCATCAGAGGTTGATAGATACTGAAAAATTTATAAAGAGCGACCAGGTTATAATCACGACCAATCGCATTATGCGAGGAGTCATGATTGTAATTTGCCTTCCGACATATCCCGTAAACAGAGAAGACGTGCGTTCGAGGGGACTTCCTCTTCACGTGAATGCTTGATCACGTGAATGCAATATGACGAATTTAACGGAAATGCGCAGATAACAGTAGAACTCTACCTGATACATCGCGATCGGGTCCCAACGTCGGCATAATTTTATTATTTTTTTTTTCCTAAAAATTTATGACCATTAAATAATATATAATATTTCAAAATGAATTATAAATTTCTTAAAACTCCAATAATTTTTAAATGTTGGCGTAATAACAATTTTGACATATGGCCTGATTAAACAATTTACAATTGAAATTTACAACATAAGAATAAATTTACAATTTTCAGTTTTGGGTTGAAAACATAACTTAATTTGGAACCAAGAATTTCTTCCATCATTAGTTCTACCCAAGAAATTCCTGCTAAATATGTCAAATTTATTATTAGTTCAAAATAAAAAATTATTGGTTTGCAGATAAAAACTCCTTATAACGAATTCGAAGGGATCAAAAATTCAAATCGTGATAAAGAGAATTCATAAGAAGAAAATTCATAATAAAATCATTTAACATTGGATGTGTGGCCAACCAAACTTCAAAAAAAAATTCGTTATAAAGAGGTTCATTCTACACAAAATTTCGTTATAAAGAGGTTAATTATAAGGAGTTTTTAACGTGTATTAAGAAATTTTTAATTCATTTTGAAATCTTATTAAACTGTCATTAAACGTATGGGATATGGAAGCCTAAGGATTGTTCGAACATCTTTGCTGTCTGCAGTTACCAAGATAAAACTTCTACAAAGTCGCACAGGAACAAAGGATTGGACAGTCAAGCATTGGAAAAAAAGTCATTTGGTTTGATGAATCATGTTTCCCATTGAATCATGCAGATGACAGTTTTTTTTTATTTAATAATTTGTTAAAGTTTTTAAAATTCAAGAAATTATTCTTTTAGCTTTGCTTTGAGTGTTTATGCGAGTTTATGCAATAGAAATTAATAACTTTATATCCAGAAACTTCTTTGATCAATGATGACTCTCTATATGTTTCAAGAGAATGGATTTCTATGTAAAATAATTTGGAATTGCAATTTTTGGATTTTGCCTTAATGTGTTTGTTCTCCAGCCTTGGATGTGATTCTTCAAATATATTTTTTCATGAAAATTTTAACATTCTTAGTTTCGCTTTGACATCATTCACGCCATAAATGGGTGGCACATTGAAATTTATTAAGGCATGCTAAGAAATTTTTTGAGTTTTACTTTGTGAATAAAAAAAATCACGTTAAAATCATATCTATAAAAGTGAATTAAAAATTTATTTAAAAAAAATTTCACCGGGATTTAATGTTATTGCAATTAAGATTGTTTTAAAGTAACATTGATTGTCTTGATGTTTCTACATGAATTCAAAGAGATGGTTTTTTGTTGTTTTTTTCTAAAAATTGAGATCTGTTCGGTCAGAACTGTACTTTCGTCACTAAAAACCTCTAAAGAAAATTAACCAAATTCTGCAGTCAACTGGTTCTTCAAAGCAAAGAATCTTAATTCCATCCTTTTCGATTTCAAGACACGACCCGGTTTAGGCACCGTCTCTCTAAACTACAATCAAAGGTCTCTCTTCCACAGTCAAAAAAAAAAAAAAAATTAAAAAGGCTGTGTTAGCCCAGGGCCCCCAAAGTTAACCAGCCTGGCCCTGTCTAAATAATACCTTGTTTACTTATGAAAATTTCAGTGGTAAAATATTTTTTCCTTTTCTATGATACTCTCTTGCTTTTAATACTATACTTCTCATAATGAGAATAAAGTGAAAGATTGAAAACTGAAGCAATACTTCAACTTTAGGAGTTAAATGGAGAAAAACAAATGAAAGGAAAAATTCCACAACTTTGATTTGAACCAGGGACCAGGTGTATCTAATTTCTGGCCTCTATCAATTAGGTCACCGCAAACACTGGTACATACTTGATAAATCTAAGAATACAGCATGCAACTGTCTCACAGGTTGGGAATTCCTCCTTTCTAAACATCAACAAGCTAGTTACTCCAGGTCCCTGGCTCAAATTCAGGTCACGTAAGTTTTTTCTTTCATTTTTTATCTTCATTTAATTTTTTGAGAAAATGAATTTATTCAATTAACCTTTGTAAATTTGATATTTGCCACAAACTGGACACTTTTTTTTTTTTTTTTTTTTTTTCCCCTCTCCATAAACTCTTTCGTTTGACTCAATATGTCATCAGGGTTCGCGCTAGGACAAAAAATCTAAGAGTCAATTTGACTCCCAAGCCTGAAAACTGCGAGTCAAATTTCAGAAAATGCGAATCAAATTTTAAATGCTTTTTAAATTCTATATTTTTACTTGGATTTACAATCTCTATAGTTGCTGCTATAGTTAATTAGAAATTTAAACAAAATCGCTTATGACAAAATGAAGTGCAGCTAAAACGTGGTGAGAAGGATATGGGCCAATGATATTCAAAATTTAACAAGTCAATTTTGACTCGCGGATCAAAAATTCACGAGTCAAATTTTAGCAAAAATGCCCATTTGACGCGTAAATTGCGAGTAAGCACGAACCCTGTGTCATTAATTTTGGTTTAAAAATTTCATTTATTTTTTCATTATAGTTGTACTTTGTTATTGAAAATTTGAGTAAATAGCAAGATTATATAAACAGAAGATGAGAGTAGATGATGAGTAGTGAATGTAGAGAATAGAAAGTTTGGCTTATTATAATTTCTTAGTAAGTGTTGCCCAAGAGGGTTATGACCCGATAGGTTTTGGTTACAAAATACATGTAAATGACATGAGCACTGATTCCATTGAGGGTTACTTGCTTTCCTTTGAGCACTGATTATATAGTACATAAGATTCAAATCCTGCTGATGACATGTTTGTCTTTTGTTGTGTATTTTTAATGTATTTTAATTTATTTATTTATTTATTTATTTATTTATTTATTTATTTATTTATTTATTTATTTATTTATTTATTTATTTATTTAATATTAAATTCAGACTTAAGTTAGAGAGCTCATAAATACCATAAATGAAATAGCACTATAGTGAAATTGAAAAATATAAAATTGAAAATGATATAATTTAATTACTATAAAATGTTTTTACATTTCTTTTACAGTTTCTTCCGAATTTTATATCACAAGTACTTCATTATAATCTGCATTTCTACTTTTGAAGAAATAGACAAATCATGGATTGGAGAAAAGGAAGCATCTCTGCCTCTTCAGTTGTATTATCTATTCAGCATGACTGGCATAAAGATTATTTTTATAGTATGATTATTATCATTTTTTTCCATTGAAATGAGATTTCAAATCACTATTTATATCCTCTGCCTGATAGCATGGTGAAAGAATGCAATTGTTAAGCTATAATACATTTTTGGTAATTTCTAAATTGTGTCACTGATTAGCATTATCTGCCTCTTTTAAATGGATAGACTAATTTCTATTTATTGGTTGGGGGAAGGATAAAAACAGTTTTATCAACTTGTCAGAATTGGAAATGCAGAGTGCAGCAAAAATAACTCCCAGATTTTAAATGCAAATAACAAAGCAATAATAGAAGTAATTCAAAATTTTATTTCACAGTTTGGAAGAACAGCTTGCCCTTTATGTCACATACATTATCATTTAATTTTGAAAACAATATCATCATTTTGTATGCCTCTCCCAGAAGGTTTGCATTACCCGGTCATTTCTGGTGCTATCGCCACAATTTTTTGGCAGAAGGCAGCTTTCAGTTCTTCTAGTGTTTCCAATTTTCATTTGTACACTTGAGTCTTCAGGCACCACTGGTGAAACCTATCGCAAGATGCGGGATCGACGGAGGTGCTGGCCTTTGAAGGAGATCATCCGTAACTGGACGATAGTATATGTGACGTAAATGGTAAACATTGTTCTTTCAAATTGTGAAATAAAATTTTGATTAGCTTCTATCATTACTTTGTTATTTACATTTGAAATTCGGGAGTTATTTCTGCCACACCCTGTATTTCTTTAAAACACCATGTTACTAAAAAGAGGAGCTTTCAAATTACTATATATTGAATCTTGACAAATTTCATGATATTTTTAGAGTACCACGCTTAAAAAAATAATCTACATAATTGACCTTTGCAAAGTCCAATGTAGAAAATTCAAAATTTCCCATGATTCTCTTCATTGTATTCTTTTAAAATTTTATTAGGTCATCTTTATTTTCCCTTCTTTTTAAGATTCCTTTCATGTACACTGCTCACCGTTTTGGAGATAACGATCGAACATTAGAAGGTGCAGGCATTCCTGGAACGTTGTTGTTAGTGCTCTGACATGCCACGAAGGCATCTTGAAGCAGTAGAAGCAGCGAGAGCCGTAACATTGCTCCAAACGGGTCAATCATTTGGGACTGTGGCAAATGCCCTCAATGTGTCCTCTTTCGTCATTTTCCGACTGTGGACACTATTCCAGGCGACTGGCCAGTACACATGAAGAGCTGGACTAGGTCGCCGACGCTCAACAACCGCCAATCAAGATCGTTATGTGCAGACTTGTGCCCTGCGCCGAAGAACTCAATGGCCAGAGACCTGAGAAATGACCTGCAGATGTCAATTGGGGTAGCTGTTTCAGATCAAACAATCCAGAACAGATTATGTGAAGTTGGCTTGAGCGCCAGACAACCAAATCGAGTGCCTAGGCTAACCCGCCAGCACATACAGGCGCGACTAGAGTTTGCATATCAACATGGCACCTGGCAGCTTCGCCACTGGCGTTCTGTTCTCTTCACAGACGAGTCAAGATTCCGCCTGACCCGCTGTGATGGCCATCTACGTGTCTGGAGACGACGTGGTGAGCGAAACATCGACGCAACAGTTTGTGAGACTGACCGAATGGGATGTTGTTCCATTATGGTTTGGGCTGGCATCTCAATAGACCATCGAACTGATCTTGTGGTCGTCTGAGGGCGAATGACCGCTGACGTTTACATTCGTGACATTTTGGAAGAACATGTGATTGTTGCTGCACATAGCACGGGGCCTAGATTCCTTCTGATGCAGGATAATGCTCGTCCACACACTGCAGCTGTCACTCAAGGCTTCCTACGGATGCATGGCATTCAGACCTTGAGGTGGCCTGCAATGAGTCCAGACCTAAATCCCCTTGAACATCTTTGGGACATGCTTGACAGGCGAGTTCGACACCGCCCTTCAGCTGCAGAAACACTGCAACAGCTCATCCAGGCATTTACTGAGGAATGGGACCGGCTCGACTGATACGGAGCATGCCTCGAAGGTGCATGAAGGTTACTGCAGCCCATGGTAGGCATACACATTACTGAGTAGTGCAAAAACTCATCCCTAGAATAAACAGGGCATTCTCCTCACAACGTCCAAAGGACATTTCACTTGGTTTTAGGCAGGGGTTCTGCAGTTTCCTGTTTTTTCTTTGTTTCTTCACCAGTTGTTTCAATAATGCATTCTATTGTTAAATAAACCGTCTTTTAATGAACACATACAGCGATTTTGTCCATATTATTCGTAGTTGCTTCTGCGTGCTGCTTAATAGAAGTGTTCCTTTAAATGTTTTGAGCAGTGTACAAGTTATTTATCAACAATCACTTATGTGGCAGAGTCATGGACAATTAAGATGGGTCACAAGACCCATAGTGGTTTGAGGAACGTACTGATGAATTCCAGTTGATATCCTGCACTAGTGATAAGTTTCTAATTAACAGTTAACACAAAAAACACTTGTCAAACAACAATGTGAAGAGGGAACTCTTGTCTGAACTTGAAAAGGGCCAAATTATTGCCTGGCAACAAGATGCCCTTCAAATAGGCAAATAGCCAAAAATTAAAGCCTTCATATCAACAATTTTTCCAAATTGGGTCGAAATTATGGATAGAATCAACGATAAAGGAAAACCTCAGAAAGAAATAGCAAGGGGGGGGGGGGGGGAGCTCTGTTACGTGAGATCAAAGACAATACAGCAAGTTTTGTATTACCTGATGCAAGACTAGATGTAAACTTGTCCAAATCAACTTCAACAAGAATTGTGAAAAAAAAAATCTGGACAACTTGGCTATAAGAAAATGAAATGGGGTCCTCAACTCCCAAATCAACACAAAAAACAAAGGCTATCCTCTGCACAGGAAATGATGTCATGGACTGACAAATGGAAGGATGTTGTTTGGAATGATGAAAAAAAGTGTAATCTCAATGGTCCTAATGGACTAGATTATTACTGGAAGTAGGGAAAAACTATTCACCAGTCTTGCTTTTCTGTTGGATAGAATAAGAAGCTGCAGACTGACAAAGAATAATGGAAACCCAATTGCTTTCATTTGGTAAGACCCTGGGAGGTCCCTTTTGGATTTATCAACAAGACAATGCTCCAATACACAGGGCAAAATCAACGATAGAATGGACCTTGGGAAAATGGGAGTTCAGCTTTGGATTGGCCTGCATGGAGCCTTGATTTAAACACTGGTTGAAATGCAAATATTGTTGTTTGTTTGAACTTATTTCCTTCAGTTTTATTTGAACATGGAGCAAGAAACTGGAATTAGTGTTATTCTCTTTCATGACATTCCTCTCAAGAACCCTGATGCCAGTCCCAGAGGTTTTTACATATTTGGCCTGTTAAAATGACATTTACAGCAACATCCTGGCCTCTGGAAAGCCTGCAGAGAGGAATGGGATGGATTTCCCCATGCTGGTGCTCTAGCGGAGTTTGTTGCAGTGGAGATTGTGATGTCGGGTGATAGTCCACTGTCCCCGTGGTCGGGGCATGGATTTTCATAACGTAAATTCACTGTACAAATTGGTCAGATATATCCTGATCAGCCTTCTGTAAAATATAACCTGTTAAAGTATTTTAAGGTTTCCCCCCCCCCCCCTCTAACCTCTTCACTTGTAATATCAAAGATGGTTTTGTATATGTAAAGGAAAAAGTTGAATTGCCAATAACATAGGCAAAGCTGACCTTTGATATAAATTTATTAGTGATTTTAATGATTTATTTATTGGTAATTTCTAGGAGTAGCTATAATGGACTTCGTTCTGTTGGGGTGTAATCTAGATCATGTCCTTGTTTGATATCAGCTGAAGACCTTACCTGTGGTTATAATATTAAATTAAATAATTGTTAAACTTTTAAGCAGTGCTTGAAAGATATAGTATCACTTTTGATTGTGCTATGGTATAGTAATAAGTAAATTTGCTATGGATAATTGAGATTTTATGATCTTAATGTGTATATACCATTTATTTTGTTTAAAAAGTATGGTCTTAATTTATTTCACGAACTATACGAAACAAAACTTTGTAAGATGGAACCAGTTTGAAAATCTCTTTGCATTTCAATTCCTGTCTAGGGATACCTTAGCATTGTTACAAGTGAGATAATAACATTGCTTTGGTTAAATAAAAACAGTTTGTAATGTTTGTATGTGATAATGAACTAAAAAGCTCTCGTCTATTTACCTTTTTAATAAAGATTTTTTTTTATTATCATACATTCTTTATATACTCTATTCATTTAAGTTTGCCATAACTAAAAAGCAATTTTTTTATTCATAATTTGTTCATTTTAAACATTAACTACTTTCATTTAACAAGTAAAAAAAAAAAATATCCATGTGTACAAATAAATTAAAGTATTGGATTAAATAATATAAATTATAAACCCTACGCACATAAACAAAATACTCTTCTCCAAGTTGCATAATCACAAGGCCTAACTTCACCTACACTAGGAATTCGTCTTATGTTCTTGGATCCTTCCTCATATAAAACTCTGCACCAGAGCTTGATTCTTAACCAGCAATAGTAAACAGTCTGCCTTAACTGGCAGAAATATGTGTCACAACATTCAAGTTTTTCCCTGTAAAGCGTTCTTAAACAATTTTTTGTCATCGTGGTCGCAGCAACCCTCGGAGGTCTTTGGGTGAGTGAACGCTCAATGCCTCGCAGGATGTCATTTGTTTTCAAGATCAATATCATTTGCCGAGGAATGCGGTCTAGAACTTGTGTGATTTGGGGTAGAAACCGTGGTGCTGTCTTCTTTATGTGGGTTCCCTGAAATGTAGAATTATTTTTGATAAATTATTTTTTTTTTGGTATCCTTTTAATTCATAGTATTCTGTCAGAAATTGGTCAACATTTCTCCATATGTCTGTGGACATGCCAGAACAATTCTGCTTACGTAATTTTAAAAAAAAATGGTTTTCATGAGCATTTAAATATTCTTTCTAAATTACTTGTTTCAAGTTAAAAAGGATTTTATTTTCTATACTTTAAATGTTAAACACACATCTGACATTCAGGAAAATGATGCATGGTCTTGCAATGCCAATGTTCCAATATACATGCAGATTTGTAAGACAAGTGACAAGTTAACAGAAATTCTTAATAACTGGTTGATTCATAAGTCATGGCAACTACTTTTTTTTTCTTTTGAACATGCTTCAACACAGGAATCTACAGGGTGCATAGGATATTGAGGACACCATGCAGATGAGAACAAAATGTCTCTTATACCAAAACATCTAATATATTTTATTCATACAAAATTAGGTACCCAGATTTAGGAAAGGTTTGAGAATGAGTTTATTCAATGTAACCGCCGTTAGCCACAATGACTGCTTCAATGCGAGACCGGAAGTATTGACATGCTCGAGTTAAATGGTCCTTCTGGATGTTGGTCATTGCCCAACCAAAGGCTATGTGGGATGCCGTTTAGCTTCCCATTCAACAACGCTCCACTTGTAATAATCCAGGGCACCGGTTGAGATCTGGCGAGTTAGATCGCCACAAATTCAGTGGGATATGATCATGCAGATGGATTGCCATCCATTCTTGTGTTGTCACAAGCTTTATGTGCAGGTGCAGAGTCCTGTTGAAGACATACGGCCTACCACTGCGAACTTTTTGCAGAACCCCACTTGAGGACTCTGTGAAAGAAGTGGGTGGTATGACATGTCCTTTGCTACTCCAAAACCATCACAGTTGCAGGAAACTTGGTGTGCATAACATGATGGACATAGAGGGATCTGCACATAACCATTTGTCATTTCGCCAGTTCACCATTTGGTCCTGGTCGAAATTTTTTTCATCAGAAAAACAACTCTGAGCATGCCAGGTTCCTCTGGATGCTTGGCCTTGTTTGATTGCTCCATTATGCACCGATGCCATCAGACGACTGACGTGGAGAAAGTTAATCCCATGCAGACCACTGCACTCGTATCCATGTAGTGTCAAAGTACAATTCGTACACTTTTACAAGTGTACACAGATAATATTCCCGTAAGGAAATAAGTAATGGACTAAAGCGATACGAATACTAACATGTTTATTGCCGACCTATTTTCAACGGGCATTTACAAAAGTAACAAAATAAGATGGTGTAAACTGAAACGGGTCGGCAATAAACACATTAGTATCCGTATCGCTCTAGTCCTTTACTTATTTCCTTGTATTCAGCGATACTAATCCCATGGATCCTTTAAATCATACAAAATAAACAGTATGCTTTGTTAATATTCCTGTGTTGGAGAATGTTCGAGAGAAAAAAAATAGTTGCCATGACTTATAAATCAACCTAGTTAAAGGTCATCACTTTCAAATATATAGCATACCTCTTCTTCAGAAAAATCTTGTCTAACAATACCAGTTTCTACTGCTTTCCAACTTCTAGCAGTAACCATGCTTGCCAAAACACCATACAAGTCACCAACACCAAGGGCTGTTGAATGTTTTCTGATTTTTGGGACATCTGCTCTAAGAATAGCCATCCATAATTTACAATATCGTACACGAAAATCATCTGTCAAATGCTGTAAATGATCCAGTAAATAATGTTATTCAAAAGTACTACATATTTTTGAGCTCATTTGCAATTTACAAAAATTTAAGAAAACATGCATGTAACAAATAAGAAAAGAAACTTACAGTGTACAGTCCATGATCTAATAAAGCTATTGTTATGTTGCCATTCACTGAATAAACAAGAAGATTGCCAGGATGAGGATCACAATGAACAAATCCTTGCACAAATATCATTTCACTGTATAAGTCGCCAAGCATTTTAGATACCTTGATTTTGTCAAAATTACAATTAAAAAAAAAAGAAAATTTAAATCAGTCTGTTATTGAAAATACAATGAGAATGAATATTGACATTTAATGCAAAATGCATTTAGAGTTTTTGGAACCATGTTTAATTTGAGTAATTAATATTTTTGAACCAAATTAAAATGGCTATATTTAGCACATTTAACTTTTTCTTACTGCATTAGGATCAATATTATTTTTAATGATGTAATTACGATCGTTAATTTGGCCTCCTTCAATAAATTCCATCATCAATACTCTACTTGTAGAATATTCCCAGTAAATTTTAGGAATCTAAAGGAGAGAAATGAAAATCTTTTAATCTATTTTTTTGAATAACTTTTTCAGTTAACAGCTATCTTACTGATTTGAGCATATACGCGATAATTAATGAAAATGACATAAAACTCTAATTTTTACAACAGTATGTGTGTATTAATAAAATATTACTTGTAATAAAGTTTAACATGTTAAGCACTATCTAATATAGAGAGTGGGTAGTTCATTAGATAAACCATCCTTTCTATTTTTGAGTTGGATTTCTATTTTAATAGCTCTGATTACATAGTACAGTTAGTACCTAGAAGTATCAATAATTCAGATATATGTTGATATTTCCAATCAGGTTTGAGGAGAGAGGAACTATTTGACCGTGGCATAGAGGCACAAATGACACGAGACATACTAAGGAGGAAGCAGCTCCACAGTACAGGATTTTTCCAAACTGCGTGTGTCACATTTGTCAGAAGGGCATGGTGCATTACATGTTCATACTGGAAGGGACGGCAGTGAACAAGGAGAGGTACACGCATATCCTGGCTCACCTCTTTGATACTGTCCACCAGAAACGCCCAGAATCTTTCATGGCAGGCTGCAAGGGCAAAATGGGAATGTCAACCCTTCTACACCCTCCCTACTCACCCGATCTCGCCCCATGCAACTTTTACCAGTTCTCTCATCTGAAAAACTAACTCAAAGGACAGGAAGCAGCATTGGCCGCCCTGAAGAGCATCAGGCTCCAAAGGCTTCAGGAATATTTTCAACAATTGCACTCGCATTGGCAGAAGTGCATAATTGCAGAAGGAGAGTACTTTGAAGATGGTCTGTGTTAACATGTGGTAACAATCCTTCAAGAAGACCATTCTCCAAACTTATTGATCATAGCACTATACACAATTTTTAATAAACATACAGCAATACGGCAAAAATTAAAGGGGGAAATCTTCTGTCTTTTTGGTATCATCAAGCACAGTGGATTTTCAGTTAAAGTCTAGAGATCATTTATAGCACAGGACAATTTTAACAGACTTTTCGAGTCGGTATAACGTTTCTAGAAGCCAGTGTTAACACCAGAGTTGAGAAGACAGGATGATAAGCCGCAGGTAATGCTGGAAGTTTTTTACTTGCAGTAACGTTAACATTAAAATTGGCAAACACCTTGTCCAGGGAAAAGAAAGAAAAATGTGTTCTTCTTCCAAAGAGAAAACTCTAGAAGGCAAAAGAGGCATCCAAAAGCTTCCATAGTCAGTCGCCTGATATGAATCTCATAGAATACATCTGAGCAATCGTGAGATGCATTAACAAAATAAACAGAGCTGTTACAATGTTTGCTTTCCAAATGAGCCAATATTCTACAGGTCAAATAGCAGGATTCATGCCCCACTATGGACAGATTTCTCATTAAAAATGTTCTTTTTCTTCTTTCAGCCTGAATCACTCTGGCTGAGGGAACTAGCCAATGAAGAAACTGATGTCATTTGCACTGCAATGTTATTGCCAGGGTGCCAGTACTAAAAGCATGTTTATTCTTTAACAGTGTGAGGGAAATGTGTCAGCTCAAAAATTTCTTGTAGCTGAATGGCACAGAGAACCTTGCTAATCATGCCAATTTCATGGCTTACAGAAATGAATGGCATTTTTGTTCTCAGACAAAAAGAAATTTTCAGGGTCACGTGTTTTTGTTTTTTTTATGTCTGAGCATGAAATAGTTACTCATTCCTACAACTATGACATGTTTTCTTCGATGCCCTGCTGATAAGAAAGCATGCTTTTAACACTGGTGATGATTTTGCAGGCCAAATGACGTCTCGTTTTATGTTAGTTTCTCTGGTAGCTATTCTTTCATGCAGGATGGATTCAAGCTGAAAGAAAAAACAGAAAACAAATACCAGTTCCTCACAATTTCTAGTGTGATGATTTGAAGAAAAATGCACCCCAGGTTTAAGTTTGAAGAAACCAACTGGTGGGACAACAAAGTTTTAATATCAAGTGGATTCTGTGAAATAAAAGATATTCGCATACTGACCTTTAGCCAGGTATAATCTTTGTATATTCCTGCCATTTTTTCTGCATTACGTCCTTCATTGACAAAATCTAATTCTTTGGGAAGATTTTCTTTCATTTCATCAGCAAGCCATTTGAATTTAAAATCAGGAAAAATTTTTCCAACAATATTTACTAAAAGCTGCAAATAATAATTTTGTGTTTATTAAATTTGACTTTTTTTTTAATTTCCAACTTGCTTAATCTAGGCAGTTAAAAAATAGGGGGTGGGAGGGGGGAGTTGTTGAAATGAATCAAAAACTAAACTTATTATAACTTTTTCTGCACCTCCATGGTTTTCATGTCCACATAAGAATGTTTTTGAACAAGTGGATGTTGAACTTTGACTGCAACAATCCTTCCATCTGCCAGAACGGCTTTATGAACTTGAGCTAGGGATGCAGCACCTATAGGGCACTTATTGAAGCACACAAATAATTCTGATAGCTAAAGTGTAATAAAATATCCATGTGTAAATTTAAAAAAAATTAAACTAGAATAATTTCAATGAAAATTTCAATAAAATTTCAGTTACCTTTTTATTAAGATCATGTTCGATGACTGACACTACTTCTTCATAAGTCGATTCAGGCGCTTGGCTGTGCAATACCTTTAACGTGTCTACATATTCATCAGGTAAGAGGTAATCCATGGTGCCGATATGTTGCCCAACTTTGATAAAGGCACCTCCATTTGCACGACATAATTCTAATAGCTTTTCAGCTGATCGTAAATGAACCTAGAAAAGAAAAGAAAAGAAAAAAAAATTAGAAAACTTCAGCAAATCTCATATACAAGTAGTGTTCAAAAAGTAACACCCCACATTTCATTTTTATGACACGAACAATGCTATACGGCTGAAATTTTGAGGAGTTGTAGTTTAAACCACCTGCCTCTGTTGTGCGAAGCTGTAAGTTCTACCACCAAGTACAACACGGGAGCAAGCGTTTAAAAACTGCAGATGTTAGTGATGCACATTACTGTGATCGAATTTCTCGTTTCCGAGGAAGAAAGTGTCGAGAGGAATTAAATCCCATGGTGTATCGGCAAAATGGACTCCCTGAGATCCAATTCGAGTCCAATGTATGCGCTGTGAAAAAGTGTTTGCATGAGCAGGACCAAGAATGGTACTGAGAATATGCTCTTACAGAATGCTGGCATAAAGCATACAAATGAGAATGTTCAACCAAATAAATAAATGAAAAATTTAAAATTGATCTTAATTTCAGATTTCACAGCAGATGAAATTTTGTTCATCTGCCTAGTGCAAGGCAGCTTGCTGTTATTATTTACATTCTCAGTCAGGTGCATGCATACTCTACAAGTGCTTAAAATTGATTAAAATTGTTTTTTTTAATTAGGATTAAAACAATTTTTTTTAAACGGTGTCTCAATACAGGCCTCATATCACTAACATCAAACCATTCAAACGTTCGAAGATTCCAGGCATTTCCTGAACTTCTGCTACAACAGCTGCTAAGCACCCCACAAGACTGTTCACTGATTCCATGGGGGTTTCATACACCACATTCTTCATATGACCAGTTAATGGGACCTCCAAGACCAATGCATCTATTTACAAATCTGAGATTCAAATAATCACAAACCTTGAGGGTGAAATGTGGAGGTGCCCCATTATGTTGAAGCAACATATGTCGACGAATCACCAAAGGTATGTCCTCCATAAGCTCTGGTAAAACATTCTAGGAAAACGCAGTTATGTTAGTTGAGCAGGCATTGTTGGACACTGAATCATTTCTAACCATGGGTTTATTGGCAAAAAGTGTTCATGTACATTCCCTCTACCTCGCTGTTAAGTTTGGGCAAAGAGTTCTGAGATACTCTGTATATGTACATGCTTTCTATAGCAGTAGAGAGTTTCATTGTATTTACTGGGTACCTAGGCTAACTTTACTAAATCAGAAGTTATTAATCTAAAGATAATACTTCAATAATAAATCATGCAGTAGGATAAATTCCGAAACCTGGACTCTGTAGTGACCTGGCTGTTCAGTACCTGTGATAGCTCAATTGGTTAGAGTTGCTACACTGATAGCCATGGTTCCTGGTTCGAGTCCAGTTGCAGAAGTTTTTCTTTCCTTTTCTAATCTTTAATTACGTTAACTTTGCTCGATTTAAGAGCAAATTCGCAGACATGGTTTCAGAATGTAGGGGACCTATTGTATAGATAAATCATACTAAAGACTACTTTATTAGATATATTCTTTGCAGTTGAGTAAATTAATTTGAACCGTCTCGTGTGTGTTTTATTGACAGCTCTAGGACATTCACAAATTTATGTTTTCCCTAGACCATGTTCACCAAATGCCCGCTGAAGAAAACTGCCAGTTTCCAAAGTGTTTTTACAGAACTTCATGCACACAATTATTCAAGATTCTCATAAATTTTCAGCACTGAGACAGTGTTGCAACTCGTCAAAAAAAATCAGTGCTATGCCACAAAAAGCCATGCCAGTGTCGCTTAGCTTACAGAGTCTAGTACAATCATGTAATGCCATTCACTGGTACAGCATATGCTGTTCTTTGTTCCTGCACAAAACCCAGAGTTGTAAACATGTTGACAACACCTCGTATCTAATAAAAGCGATTCATACTAGTAAGATCAATAAGTCTGGAGACTGTGCTGATATCTCCAATCAGGCTTGGAGGAGAGGGGACCAATTTGTGGCCAGATATGATGCGAGATGTGGTAAGCCAGAAGCAGCTCCGCAGTGCAGGGTTTTTCCAAACAATACGTGTCAGTGAACCGTAGTTATTCACTGGAAGCAGAAATGGAGTTTGAAGAACAACGTGTGAACATCAAATTCTGATGACAGTGAACAAGGTTCGGTATATGCAGATCCTGGCTCACCACCGTGATGCTGTCCATCGGAAACGCTCAGAACTCTGGAAAAGCAAGAATTGGGTACTGCCACATGACAATGCCCTCACACATCAGTCTTTCATGGTGCAGGCTGCACTGGCCCTATTCACCGATTTCATTCCATATGACTTTTACCTGTTCTTCTGTCTGAAAAACGAACTGTAAGGACACCATTTCAAGAGTCCATCTGAGATTCAGGAAGCAGCCACGGTTGCTCTGAAGACTATCTCATCCAAAGGCTTCCAGGAATGTTTTCAGCAACTTTGCTTGTGTTGGCAGAATTGCATAGTTGCAGAAGGGGAGTACTTTGAAGGTGTTTATGTGTAACATGTGATAACAATACCTCATATCCACCAGGAAGACCTGTCTCCGAACTTACTGAAATGTACTTTCCATAATTCTAATCTTATTCTAACATTCTGACTTGATAAACATCTCAAGCAATGTTAATAAATGGAAAAAGGGAGAAGAAATGGTTACTCACTAACTTGAGACATTATTTCTTTATACTGATTAGAGTTTGGCGCTACATCTTGTAGAGATACCTTATAATCAATTGAAATGTCAGCTACCTGAAAAGATTCAATGTAAAATACAATCGGACTTAATTAAATTCCTTGTTGCCTCTTTTATTTGAGCAAAAAACAATAGTTGTTGTTAATAATAATTAATAATAAGCATCATGATGGTATTTTGAACTTACTGTGACAGCAGCACGTCCAAATCTTACAATACCATTTGAGCTCACATTCTCGTCATTTCCGTTAGCAGCTAGAACAGTTCCTGCAGCTGTGGCAATCATTCCCAAGCGCAGAATAGGTCGTAATTTCATTTTATGTTTATTTTCGTTTAATCTATTGTACATCAAAAGAAAATGACCATTGTCTATTAGATTTATTTCAATTCCTGGAAAAAGTACTATATTTTCTCAGCAGGATTTTTTTTTTTTTTTAAATTTCGGTGTCAGTAAGATTCATGGCTCAAGTTCACTCTTCTTCCTTAGTTTTCCTTTACAAATACAAAAAATCATCTCAGATTAAAGTGCGAGTTGAGCAACCCAAAGTTAAGGGCTCATTCATGTATTATGTTATCAAAATTTCATCATTTTTTTTTTCCCCCCCCCCCCCCTACTGATGATGACACTTAAAAAAAAGAAAAGAATAAAATAAACATGTATTCTAAAAAAAATTTATTAAAAAAACTGAAAACAGTTACATTCAGTCCATTCTTGTTCAAGCCACTAGTATAGAGCCATTTGGTCAACATTTCATCATTTATTCATTCCTTGGTTCTAAATCATTTTGAAAATGATATTTCATACATTGCAATCACACTACACTTCTATCTTATATTGCTACTGTACAGTTTAGTATTATAATGGAGGGGAACTTATTTAAGTACTTCATATGGCATTGAAACCAAGCCCAAAAATAAAGAAAACGATATTTAATAATAGTTTTCTGTGAATATTTAATCTATATTCTGTCATACATTCACAAAAGTTCAAATTTATCATTGATAAGGGTCAGCATGGCCCACTGTCTTTCATTCCTCAGATGCGCTTAATATGGATAGCCTCTAAAATAAATTTAGATTAAATATTCATATTAAAGTACAGTTGAACCCCATTATTATGATTGTTTTTAATATGAATTCCTGCTTAATATGAATTGTATCTCTGGTCCCGTCCCAGTGAATGCTATTCACGGATAATATGAATCCTGGAGAACACGAACAAAATTTTGGATCCCCTGAAATTAATAATAACGGGATTTGACTGTATGCTTGTCTGAATTAGATACCTAAAACTGTACAACAAATTCAGCCCAGAAATTTTACTATTTAAAATTGGACACATAGTGGTAAGACCCAGAAAACTGTTGAAGTTTCAAATAGAGGCCATCCTTTGTCAAAGCATTATTATTATTATGATTTTAATATTACATCCATCACTATAATACCAAGAATTACATTGTGTTTAATTTCATGACAATTAATAATTTAAAAAGTCAGGCAATATAGGGGAGGATTTAGAAATGGATATCGAAGAAAGTTGAGTCTGTTACATTGGGCAACTGAGGAGATTTCAAAGAAACCTTAAGATCAGCCATAGTTCCAATGCTTCTTAAGTTACAGGACTTCCTTACCTGCACTATAGACAATATCAGAAGAAAATTCCATAGTACTGAGAGTACAACACTTTAAAGCAAATATATGTAATTCTCCTGAATTCTCGTTATATCTCATTGTCAGCAAGCTTAAATATTTATACAGGTGATTTTCAAAAAGTTAAACAAGAAAATTCACCTGAAGATGATTGTAGTTACAATTGAAAAGCTTAATGAGTGAAACACACAATGAATTCCTTGGTTAATGTTTTACCTTTTTATTTAAGCTTGCTGACAATGAGATATAACGAGAATTCAAGAGTACAAATATTTGCTTCGAAATGTTGTATACTTTTTAGCACCATAGAATTTTCATCTTATATCGAGTCAAATTTTACTATACTCCAACCATCAATTGATTTTGAGGGATGTTCTTAGGATGGGTGGAATGTGTGGGCACATGGCTGTGATAACTTTTTGCATGATGTCCTGTGATAAATAGAAATGGGAGAATGCATCAGTAAAAATTAATCGAAATATTTATTTATAGCTCACGTCTGTGCCCCCCGCCCCAATTGATGTATCCCTCTTTTCTATTGATCACATGATACTGCACGACTGTGAGCACAGTAAAATTGTGTCTGGTGAAATTTTAAAATACCGTAAATACTGTAATAAGCGCCCGGGACCCTCAGGCGCTTAATGCAGGCAGGCTCGTATTACATGTCCGGAGCTTATAAAATTCTGCATGATTTTGACGGATACTATTATGCAAAATTCTCGCCCTTCACCTTCATCTTTTCTAAAGTATCCTGCTGTGTTTTCCATTCCCGTTAGGATCAATGCTAAACTGTTTGGCTGTAGCCTCCATAGAATGGTTTTCAGCCTACTTTACTGTTGCGAGATTAAAATTGATGCTATAACTGTGAAGCTTTCATTTTTCATAAGCTATGTTGCTTAACTGAATCCAAAATTAAAAGCAAGAAATTAGAAGACAATCATCCTGGTATCTAATTTCCGATTTAGAAGTGGCATTTGGGAGAGCAAACATTCCCGTGAGAAAGCAGCAAGAGAAGAAAAATCCACAAAATGAACTAAAATAAGCGCCCGGGCGCTTATTTGCAAAAATTCAGCAGACCCCCAAGCGCTTAATGCAGGTGGGCCGTTATTTCAGGTCCGGCGCTAAATACAGTATTTACGGTATTAATCATTAGAAACATTTCACCTTTGCCACAAGTTTTCATTTGCCTCTCAGCCTTATCAAAGCTTCGTTCGTGTATGCTAATATTGAAAATAATAATCAATGAAGCACTCACCTAACCTAAATGCATAAACTGTCTGCTTATTTATCCAATACACACAAGAATTGCTTCTCAATCTTATAACCTCATCAGCAAAACACCTCTCTCGAACATAAACCCAAATAAAATATTTCGTTTATTTCTATCCTGTAAGAAGATAGAATTGAATGAGGCACGTTTCTGTGCAGCTGTGGCTTGTAAAATAAATTTATATGGCTTTATCAAAAACAGATGAAGGGTGGGTCCATTGCTGCTTTATATAGCTTAAACTCATTTGTGGTCCTCTTTTGTGTTAACACCTGAGGGATGATCAGAAAAGAGAGGTAGGGGGCGGGTCTCTTCCCTTCCGTTTGGTAAATATCAGATGTACATATTGGGAAACATTACAGGAAAAAATATTTGCTAATAAAATATTACTACCATAAAATTAAAAATAATTATGAAGAGCTGATAAATATTTTCAGTTATATTCGGTCTTGTTTCATGGGATTGAAAACCAGTCATCAAAGCATTAAATCGTTTTCAACGTTTATTAATTCTAACCCACGTATATAAATATATTAATAAAAATATACCTGTTATATGAATAATATAAGCCGATTTACACGTGTTGGAAATGTTTAAATTCTTAATCTTTTACCATCCCCACTGAATTAAAGATGATCTTTCCTGTGTTTGTTCAATAGTGTTTCTTTTAACATAACGATAGCTATAATAAACATTTTCTTATTAATAAGAGTTGTATTTACCTGAGTAATAAAACATCCCAGCATCAACGGTTAAATAACAGGATCGGTAACTCCATCATGTGATGGAATTGTAGATGAATGGATGTCGTCATTCGCGTCCTCTGTGATTTCGTGCGCTATCAGCTGTGATTTCAGCGCTACTTTATCGCGAAAGATGCGACTGCACCTCTGTGCGAAGAAGAATTACGAGTCGGCTATCGCAGTGTGCTATCGAATCCGAAAAAAAATAATGATTTCGGGAAGAAAAATCATTACTGTCATAGCTGTATATACTTTGTCGATAGTATTCTCGACATGGGCTTTAATTTGGGCGGTTGTGAAGATGATTTGGGTTGGCAAAGTGTACTTTCGCGTCGCTGAAAGGGATACGCCACCTGCTTGCCTCAATGACCCCCGTCTCGGATCCCATGCTTACATTGCTCTTAAGGTGAAGTATTTTAATCCTTAAAGTGAACTTCTTAAAGTCAATGTCTGAATGTATAATTTTTAATCTTAAATAAATTCTCACGAATTCATTATTGAAGAACAAAGTACAGATTTAGTGACAACTTCACGCTTACATAAAGTTTTGCTGATAATATAATTAATCGCAGTTCGTTAAATTAAACTAATTAAATAAGTTGAGAAAATGTCCGTGACACTTGAAAAAAAGTTTCGAGAGACGCTTGACTGCATAATTGTTTTTATTGTAAATAAGCTGAGCGTATAATATTTCTTTCTCTTAATAATCACATAAGAGCGAAAAAATTTCAATTCAAGTACTGTATATGTACAAAAACTGGAAAATGTATCCATTTAAATATGTACTAACTGTTATCTTCTTACATCATTAAAATTTAAACGGACTTTTAAAATTTTCATCCTAATGCCCTTTTTAAGTTACATAATTTGAACTCATTATTTAAATTATCTTTTAATTAATATGCAGGAAACCAAAATCCATTATGTTGAAGCTGGTGATAAATCCAAACCCCTTCTTCTCCTAGTCCATGGCTTTCCAGAATTTTGGTATTCCTGGCGATATCAGTTGCAGGAGTTTGCTCGAGACCATTGGTATGAACTGTAGGACAAAGTTAAATCTGAAAATTTGTAATTGATATGTAATAGTATCGAATCTGTTACTTTTTTTTTTTCTTCCCCAAATCTACCTACTTGATGGTTATAAAAAGAATATTTGGATAAAATAATGATTGAGAATATTTATGCTAAGTGAAAAAATATTTTTGATTCCTATAGAAATTTAAATATATTGCTTGATTTTAAAGTAGATTCATGATTATAATTTTAAGTTCATGATTTATAATTTATTTTATCTCACCAATAAGTAACTCCATATTAAAATTAAAGATAAAGTTAATTATAAATTAAAGAATAGCTTAAAGGGCAAACGACACGAAAAATATCGCCATCAAGATAATAAATAATCAGAAAGAATGTAACGTAAAAATAAGAAAACAAGTTTTTTATGGAAGAAAGTTACAAATTTTTTAAGAAAGAGGCAACAAATAAGCGAAATGGGGGCCCCTCCATTCAAAATCGATAGCTGTGCGTGACATCACCTTTGCTAAACTAAGGTCGACGAGATTAATAGGCCCCTGTAAATATTGTCAGGCCTACGGCTTGTGAATCCCCCACGGCCTGTAAATCTCGTTTGCCTTGGTAGCAAAGCTGACGTCATAAGCAACACTTTTGCAGGATTTTTTTTGACAAAATTCACAGTGAATTTATATTACCGGAAGTGGTCTTTAAATTATGATTTCTTTATTAAAAATGAAAATAAAAAAAATAATAAAATTGATATTTAGTATCAGGAAAGTATTCAAAACTATATGAAATCTACTTCCGATTTAGTGTCATTTGCCCTTTAAGAAAGGTCTGTGAGGATTTATTTATATGCCATAGCTCAGAAATTTTTAAGGTATATGTGAAAAATATTTGAGCTATGGCATGTAAATAAATCCTCACAGAATATTCTTAAGTTATTCTTTACTGAATTTATTGTAATTTTTGCTTGCGGGAAAGATAGTCTCGACATGCGAACTATACTCAGTCTGTCGGTAGAGAACCTCACATGACTAATGTGATATCTTTCGAAAGTAGTACTGTTACATGGCATTCCTCCTTAGTCACATGACTCAGACATTTTTGCCTTCATGCATTTTTTTTTTAATACTTTTTTCCTTCCAAAATGTCAAAAAAGTGACTTTATTATTTTTTATTTCTGAAATGGAATTTGAAAATAAGCCACTTTTATCCCACCGAATGGAAAAGCTGACCTTCACAGCTTCGTCTTTTTTTTTAATCCCATTTCTTTGTGTTTGCAAAAAGATTACCTTAATCACGTGACTTTCACTTACTTTAGTCGTGGACATAGAGAGACAGTATAGGTACAGTCAGCCGTTGACAACGAGACCCCCGAATTGGCCAGTCCATTGATGAAAATGGGTGGAGAGAGAGAGAGAGAGAGAGAGAGAGAGGGGGGAGTTGTTTCTTCGTGACTCGCTTCATATAAGCGAAGAACATCCAACGCCCCTCACCAGTCTGCTAACCCATTTTCATCAATAGACTGGCCGCTTCAGGGGTTGACTGTAAATACTCTAATGGAGATATACAGGGTGTTCATAAAATGAGTAACTTTTTATTTACTTTGATATGAAGAATCATGCTAGGTACTTATTATCCCTCATTTTATGAATACCCTATTGACTGTGTAATGGTACTATGTCTATAGTGGCTTAATTGGTTAGTGTCAATATGATTAGCAGAAGATTGGTTCAAACCGTAGCTGTAGAATTTTCTTTATTAATATTTGGTAATTAATTAATTAAAAATTAATTTTAGTTGATTATAAGAGAGAAATTCTAATATTTTTGATTACAAGTGCTCTGAATAACTCTTGCAATCTAAAATATTAATGTCTCTAAGGCTCTTGAAGACTTATAGACTCGACAAGCAGAGATAACTATACTTTTTTAACATCAAAATGATAAGCTCATTGACCATTTTTGATCCTCTATTCCTGAACAGTTCTTAACTTTAACTATAGTCCACCATTGGTTTCTCTTTTGATGGATAGTTTTTAATTTGTTTGGAGAGATAGGAAAATAGAAATCTCTAACCAGTAAAAAAGAATGCAATCTAAAATACCAAATGCATATATCATATCTTGTTCATTTTGGGATTAAAGGTTTTCCTTCCTTTTTTCAGATTTCCCAGTTCTACAGTTGTCATTGTTTATTTGTTACTTTGCAAGCAACGGGCTATGACAGCCCAATAACAGCTTACAATAATAAAAATAATACAATGATACAGTATAAAAAGAATAAATATAGCATTATTAAATATAGACAAGGAAAGTAATTATAAGATAAATATAATTGTTCAAAGTCGTTTTTAACGTAGTGATTATAATTTTAAAAATTTAAATCAATAAAAATTGTGTATTATCAGTAATAAAATTGTTACTTTATGGATTAGTTTTGTATTCAGATGGTCAAATTGAAATAATTTAAACAATTTAGGAATGGCATAACAAGTATCAAAAGGTCAAACTAGTTATCACCATAAATCATTTGAAATGTATTACCAAATTTTTGAATAGTTTTTGAAAACCTTAAAACTGGTTCCATTGAATCAAATTTGACCACCTTTGAACTTACTAACACTTATATATTTGTTCATGGCACATCCTTATAAGTTGTTTCATAAATTACTGGCATATCTTAGCTTTGAAAATTTCCATTGGTACCATAATGATATCATTAGCACAGGTATTTCTGACTCGAATATGACCATTCTCGGATTAATTAATTCCTCTTACATGTTCATTCATGACATATCGTTATGAGTTGTTTGATGTATTACATGTCACATCTTGGCATTGGAAATTTCCAATGGTAGCTTAATGATGACATTAGAAGACGTGTCTTTGAATGAATTTTGACAATCTTCGATGTACATTTATCTATTGGCGAAAACTTTACTTAACGTTAGTAGTTACTTACCATACCTTAGCATTGAAAATTTCTAGTGGGTATTATAGTGGTAAAATTATGGCATGTGCCAATGCAGATTTTTTGTTTGGCAGAAAAAATTTTTGAAATCTTTCATACAGATGGACAGATATGCTGCCCCCCCCCCCCCCCAATTATAGCAAAAAGCACCTTTCGATACCTAATAAACAAGAGCAGAGATGATTTCAAACTGCTGACTCACTGTCAGCTTTTATATTTTATTGAACCATTAGAGTAAAATAAATTATTATAAAAACTAACTTAAAATACTCAGACAAACTTCTAAATAAAATAATTTTTTTATATTTATATTTCTTTAACATAGGGTTGTTGCTATTGATTTGAGAGGATATGGCAATTCTGACAAACCAGCAGGACTTAAGAATTATATTATTCCTAAATTAGTAGGAGATTTGCAAGAAATAATTACAGGATTAGGTAAAAAAAAAAAAAAAAAAAAAATATATGCTTGGTTTCCTTAATTTTTTAAATGTATTTTCTCTTGTTAAGTTTACTGACGGTTATCAAATAGCAATTTCATGTTCTAATACAATTTTTTTCTTATGGAAATGTTTCTAGGAAAATCTTCTTGTATTTTGGCTGCACATGATTGGGGAGGCGTTATAGCATGGTATTTAGCTATCAAACATCCCAATTTAATAGATAAACTTATAATTTTAAATGCTCCACATCCTGCTGCTTATAGAGCACATATACACAGTAGCTTTAAACAGTTGCTGATGTCATCGTAAGTTTCGCTTTCATTTATTCATATTACTAATTCTGTTTTTCCCCTAAATATGTGAATGGGGAAATATACACTGAGTGACCAAAAAATTAGAGACTCCTCTTATTTGAAAGTAAATCAGTCCGAAAGTGATGTAGAGTGACGTAACAATGCAGAGCTGCTTATATAAGGAACGTTCAGCTTCGATTGACGTAATTATCATGGAAGTTAATGTCAAAATGTGTAAGATGAAAGATTTAAGCGAGTTTGAAAGAGGGATAATTGTCAGTGCAAGAAGAGCTAGTGCCAGCATCTCTGAGATGACAATTCTTTTTCTCGCCCAATAGTATCTTGGGTGTTTAGAGTGGCAATTGAGGAAAAAAACTTCAAGCGATAAGGACTATTCTGGTCGAAAAAGGCTGGTGTACAAGAGAGGTGATAGGAGAGTAGCATGCATAGTCTGTAGCAAATTACAGTTTAATTCAATGCAGGTGCATCACAAAACATATCTTAAACGCACAACAAGACTGATTTTGCAAAGATGGGCTTTAGCAGCAGGAGACCATCAAGAGTGCCTTTGGTATCACAGAATAATAGAGAAAGGTGCCTGTTGTGGGCCAAGGAACGACGTAATTGATCTCTTGAATAGTGGAAAAAAAGTAGCCTGGTCCGATGAATCTTTTTTCCTGCTCCATCATGCAGATGCCAAGATCAGATTATGGTGCAGACAGCACAAGTTTATGGACACCTCCTGGCAAATGACAACTCTTCAGGCTGGTAGGGGTGGAATTGTGGTGTGGGGAATGTTTTCCTGGAGTACTTTGGTCCTTCGATATCTGTAGACACAACTCTGAACAGCACAGCTTACCTCAACACTATTGCTGATCACGTGCACTCGTCTATGGCTATGATGTTCCCTTTTGGAGATGATCACTTTCAGCAGGACAATGCACCTTGCCACCATGCTTGATTGGTCACAAATTGGTTTGAGGAACATCAGAGTTTAGTTTGCTTCCATATCCAGCTCAGTCCCCTGACCACAATCCTATTGGGCATTTGTGGAAAAAGTTGAAAGATCACTTCAAAGCTTGGAAACGCCACTATCTAATCTGACCCAACTTAGAATTGCCATTATGTCAGCATGGGCTAACATTCCTCAGCAATGGTATCAGCATCTTGTTGAGTCCATGCCAAGATGAATATCGGCTGTGATCAGAGCTAAAGGTGGACCAACTCGTTATTAGAGGGGTCTCTAACTTTTTGGCCACTCATTGTATAGTTTAGTTCAATTATTAGTTACAAAATATTATCAATAAATTGTAAAATGAAAACTAAATTTTTTCTTTTGGATTTGAAAAAAATTCATTCAGTGCAAGCATTTTTAATTGGAAAAAATATACATTATACACTGCCTCAAATGTTTAGGGTAAATTCTACAGATGGTAGAGGACTGTAAACTCAGTATTTTGAGATAGTGAACCAGTGGTCAGAAAGGTATATTACAGATACTATGAGATTTTGTTGTCTGTTAGAGGATGTGGCTTCAACATGACTGGCTCCTGCTCACTTCAATGTGTATCTGGACAATAAATTCCCTAATCACTGGAAGGGGAGGTTCTTTTCCCAGGCCAGTGCAATTGCCATATCTCACTCTTAAGAATTTTTCTTATGGAGGCACATGAAGTCGTTGGTGCAAGAATCTGATGCATTATTGTTTGCCAGGGTCCAAGCTGACAGTTTCCTTGTACAACAGACACCAGGGATATTTGAAAAAGTGCGACAAAATTTTGTGTTGTTGTAATGCATGTATGTATTGAGACTGGTGGTCACCACTTTGAACATTTTCTCCAAGCTGTAATTCAATTTGTTACTATGAGGTGTAAATTGTTTATGAATAAAAGTCATTGTTTGTTCTGAAAACAAAAGCAGCTTGCAAAAATGTTCCTCAGATGTATTACTTGTTCAAGATCTCGTGGAGCCTGAAAAGTAATTCAAAATCTCGTGGTGCTATGCTTCAACATTAGGTAATTAAATTATGATGAAAAATGAAGAAAAGAAAAAAATTCTATGACATGGATTTTAATCTGCGATCACAAAAACATAGCTTGTTGCTTCTACCAACTGGACCACTGTGGACACCCAATTAGATATTAGTCAGTCTCCATGTGTCCTAAAGCAGTCATAGTGGAAGCCCAATGTCAAGCAAGCACCTAGCTCCCAGGTCGGGAATTCTTCCTTTCTAAGCTTATGAAAATTCACAAAGTGATGGTTAAAACTGAAGCTATGCTTCAACATTTGATAATTAAATTACAACGAAAAATGGAAGGAAAAATTCCACATCTTAGATTTGAACCAGGGATCATGAGTGTCTAATTAGAGGTAATGAACCTCAAATTTTTTCATCGTGATATAAATAAGAATGTATATGAATCCTCATTTCAGTTTTGTAAAAATATTTTTAACATATTTTAATTTGCAATTAAAGACCTCCTTGAATTATCAATTATTATTATTATTTTTTTTAATAGATATGTATTTATGTTTCAAATGCCGTACTTAGCTGAATTTTTATTGAGGAGTAAAGATTTGGAAATTTTTGATAAGTTGTTTCGAGGACAAGTTTATGACAAAGAAGTCATGTCTGATGAAGACATTGAAGCATTCAAATACACGTTTTCTAAACCAGGTATTCATCCAGATATGTTACTACCTATTAACTTATATTCTGTTTTTAAATAATTGGGCATATGGAATGAAAGAAATTATGAATGAATGAATGAATGATAAATATATGACAAAAGGAATGTTTGCTGTCCTTGTGCCTGGAAATGTGGGGGAAGAGGTCAAATATGATAGAATCAAATAGATGAGTACTTTAGTGTGTATTGCAAGTTTAAATGAGAGGCTAAGTATGAAGGAGAAAATAACATGAATGAAACAGATTTCTTTGCATGTAGAGAAAAGGATGTTTACCATAGTTTGATTGGGTGATTTTAGCCCCAAGTATAAGTGCTCCGTATCCTCTCAGCTAAGATAGGGTTCTAAAATTTTGTTTTGCTATCAATTTACCCATTTTCTTAAATATGAAAACTTTGTTATAAGGACTTGCCATTATAAATTTGGCGTTAAGCAGAGTGCTGTACTTAAAAATTTCAACTGTATGATAAGCCATAAATAAGGTTTCATCCTAAAATCTTTTGCATTTTCACTTAGAACGAAACCATGTTATTCACTTAAGAATAAAATTATAATGATTAAAGTGCTCTAAAATATTGTTCCAAAATATTTCGACAAATAGAGCCAAATGGCAAACTATTAACAGACTTCTTTACGGTTCTGCATCAGCTCCCACCACTGTCTTGACCCTTCCAATTTAAATCTATCCATTTCAACTGAATTCTTGAATACTTTATTACCTGCTACCCCCCCCCCCCCTCCCTCCATCCCATTATGAGGACTGACTTACCCTTTCACCATGTCATCTAACCCTCATTATTTCTTTATAGCTTCTACTTCTCCTGAAGAAGTAGTAGAAATTATGTCTCAGTTAAAATCTCTCCCCCCCCTTCCTAATCCTTTTGGGCTATAATCAAATACAGTAATCGCCATAAAATTTTGCTTAATTTTTCCTATAACTTAATATTTCAATTCTCTCAGGAATTTCCAAAATTGCATAAAATAGCCAAAATACCAATTTATAAAATGGTGATCCTCCGATTTTCAGTTATCGACCAATTTCGATTCTGCCTTTCCCCCCCCCCCCCCCTCCTCTCCTCTTTCTTTTCTCTCTTCTAAAATTATTGAAAAATTATTTTCTCGTCGATTGTCCCAATATGTTTATAACAACTTAATATCTTCTGTACAGCACGTCAATGTCGTTACTGCAGGTTATGAACTTGCCGAGTTTGCTTCATCCAGTGCCGAAAAATAATTTAGTAGTTGCTTTGTTTTTAGACTATACTTTCGATTCTATTTCTCTTTCAGTTCTATTCTATTTTTAAGCACTATCTTTATAACACTCGTGCTTATATATTGTGTCCTAGATGGATTTTATTAACCTTATGGCAATCTTCCGTCCAGAGACCAACTTGTCGGCCTTTTTTGGCCATAGTAGCCCTGGACTGGAACTTGTAGTCTTTTATTAAATAAATAAATAAATAAATAAATAAATAAATAAATAAAAATAATAAATAAAATAAATAAAGGAATTTTTCTTCCCTTTTCTCCTTTGTATTCTCGATTTGTTTGAAGGATATCTCCTCTTTGAGTTGATTTTTCATCAATTTATTTGATGGTTTAAGGGTAAGGAGGATTCCCAACCTTCTAGTCAGGGCTGTTCTGCCAGTTGAGCTAATTTGGGACTTCAAGGAAATATACTTGGACACACTGGGGGTTCATGCTCGTAATAGCTCAATTAGAGTGATGCCAACGATGGGCATGTTCCTGATTCGAGTCCAGGTTGCGGAATTTTTTCCTTCCCTTTTCTCCTTTGTATTCACATTAAAGCTATGATCATTTACTTCTTCGATTTTTCCTTTGATATTAAGTTTCAAGGAAATGAACATTTTATTTATTTATGTATTATTATTTTTTTTTATTTTTAATAGGTGCCTTTACAGCTCCTTTGAATTATTATCGTAATGTTACCTCTACATCATTAATGGATAACAAAGAAAAGTTTGACAAAATAAATGTGCCTGTGCTTATAATTTGGGGAACAAAAGACGTAGCCCTGGATGTAAAATTAGCTGAAATGTCTGCTACTTATGTTGAGAACTGTACTGTGAAGCTTATTCCCAATGTTAGTCATTGGGTTCAACAAGATGGCTATCAACTTGTTAATAAATACATGCGTGAGTTTTTGAATGGTAAGATTAATCAAAATCTCAAGTAAATTTAAATTCCATTTTAAATTTCTGTTAAAATATTTAAAAATATAAGCAGGGATGGATGAAATGGGGGTATAGTAGTTCTTTTAAGCCAAAAAGGGAGGGAACCTCTAATCCACAAGGAGATTTGAAATACGTATCTGGTATTTCAAATCTTGTGGATTAGAGGTTCCCTCCCTTTTTGGTTGTTTTTGCTTAATTTGTTAGTTCTTATAAGCATTAAAAACTTAAAACTTTCTACTTAATTGTAATCTGTCAATGAATTTATTTTGCCCTATCAAATTTAATGTTTGTAATTTTTTAAGCTGGAGAAAATAAAATATTTAGTGCAAGTAATGTTATCTGGCTTATTTTGTAAATAAACAAACAGAATTTTTTGAATTATCTAGTTAAAAACATAACTAACAAAAATCTGTTGTGAATCTATTCTATCAGAGATAAATAATATTTATGATTTATTTTTTACGAATCCTAATCTTATAGCTAATCTTATTTTTTTTTTAAAGTATTAGTCCAACAAAAAAAATAATAATAATAATACATATATCAAAAACAATCATACAAAGTAATAGAGGCCTTACAATACAACATGGTGCAGAATTTGATACTATTAGTTTCAGCATTTACTCCCGCTTTTTTTTCAAGAATGTGAATGAGAGGAGTTTCACAGCAGTTTTCTTTCACAATACATTTTATTAGAATATGTGAAAGTACTCTGTAAAATCTTCCTCTTATGTACACTTGAATAATGCATGAATAAATGCTGAAACTAATTGTACAAAATTCAATTAGCACAATGATCTGTAAGGCCTCCATTAATTTTGTTTAAAAACTACATTACGTATACAATGATGATTCATTATTTGAACATCACACAAGCTTCATCAAAAAGTGCTTTTTGCATTTCCCCCCCTATTTGTGGATTTGTTTTTTGCTATTGTGGATTGTTTTGATTACATCTTTAATAAAATTATGTAAACTGTAATATACTGGATGTTTTTAAATGGTCTCTGCAAACTTTCATGATACTTTCAGAGGCCAAAACAAGCAGAAATGTTGTATGAAAACTCTTCTTTCTAGAATTATAACTATTTGAAGATGTCCTGTAATAGAAGAATTACGACTGGAGGCCATTTTAAACTTTTACTATAGCATTTGCCTTGTTATACCATTCTGGCATTTACCTTTGAGAAAACATAAATCTGAGTTTTCAACTCTTATAATAGATTAATTTCATCTACATTCAAAAACTCCCTATATAGCTATTGAGGTAATGTTGCTCGAACATTAATGATTTACTTGGGAAAAATTCATACAAATTAAACAAAATTCCAGATTGGTCTTCTTTTCAGGTCGTATTATGGTAAGTTTTGGAAATAATCTAGCCTTAATGGCAAAATTAAATGCATTGATTATAAATTTTTCAGATACGTAAGAATTCGGGAATACTTGATAAGACTTTAATTGGAAGGAAAGTTAGCCTTTGTTTTATTTATTATTTATCTGTTGCATTCTCAAGAGTCTGGCAGGGTCTTTCTTGATATTCTATCATTTACTTTGCTGAAGTTCCATATTCCAAGGCTGTACCCAGGGAGGTGCTGAGGGGGCTGCAGCCCTCTCTGCTGAAATTGGCTGCAGTGTCAACTAAATCTGTTACATGGGGACCCCCGGCCCATATTCAGTAATATCCCTTGAACTGATCACTTGATCAAGTTTAAATTAAGCCTGCTCATTTCATGTGATAAATGAATTAGTTGCTCAAATTTTTCAGTTGCACAATCTGAATATTTAAATTATTTTTTACTCCATTAAAGATGCTAGTTAATCAACAAATAGATGGGATACTTTTTCAATCTATACTCCGAAATATCACAATTGGGAATCATTTGAAAACCAATTAAAACATAATTTTTTTGTAAACTGAAAGTTTTGATAATTTAATATTTGACGAAATTACTTTAAAAGTAATTATTTTTTATTATTAATTTTATTTTAAATTCTGAAGAAATTCCACTGTTAAAAACATAAGATATAAGATATTTATTTATTTTTAGTAAGAAAATCATGAAGATATATGAATATATTATCTAAATCTATTCAGTTTACACTCAATTGCTATAAAATTCCTTTGTATTATTTTGGTAATTTCTTTTTTTTAACAGCCAATTGAGTTCTACATGGAAATTTCCTTATGAAACCAAATTGGAGATTCAGTATTCATAATGAATTAATTCTTATGAAGGTGTGTTTTTGTTTTTATAATAAATGATCAAAAGAATTTCTAAGCTTTCTGGTTTTGGTCTTGAGCACGTGGAAACTTAACATTCTAATGTTTATTGGAGTAAAATTTTATGCGGAATGTTATCTACAGTATCTTGATACTACAATTATCTGTGCATAAAATTTTATTACCTTTTTACAGGTGATGGTGCTTTAGCATGAAATATTTGAATATTAGTCCATGAAACATTGCTTAATGTTTTTTTTTTGAATGGAAATTATAACAAAAATTTAAATATTTTCAACTCTCTCTATTTAGAGTTATGGCATTAAAAACAATAACATCTAATTTAGAATTTCTTCCTAAATGCTTGACTTGCAATTACAATTGGATGAGCACAAAAAGGATTGGATTGCTATGCTTTGTTAACGTCAATGTTTAGTTTTTTTTTGTTTTTTTTTCTATTTTAGATGTTTATTAAAAAAAAAAAAAAATACAGCATAATTTTTTTTTCTTTTCTTTCTCCTCAGTTCCTGATAGTTTACCTCGTGGCTTAGTGAAGAGAGTTCAGAAAATGAGAAAACACTTAGTATCATCTGTATCTGGAGTTATGAGATGGGGTGGTATGTCACTTTCCTTATTTTAATTTGGTATGTTGTAATTCTTTTTTTTAAGCATCTATAAAATTAATTTTTAATATCTAACCTATTAAAACAATGAAATCTCACATATATGAAGTCAGATTTTTGTATGTGCTAGTTTCAAACAATTTTAAATTGCTTTTCTGTTTCAAGTAAATGTATTGTCTGAAATGATATGATAGCATTGTGAATGCCTTTCAAAGTTCTAAGATTTACTGAAATTTTTAAGCATGTTTCCAAGTAAGTCTCGTATTAAGTGATCTTTGTACTTCTCTGTCTACACTTAATCACATTTGATAAGTTAGTGGGTGATCATCTTTCTAGAATTTATCTTTTGCAATTAGGATGTGGTTGTTATCCCTCTGTACCTAGTAATTGATTATGAAATGGGGAGAAAATAACATAGGCATTACAAAATCAAGAGGTATTTGAGACTTAAGTTAAACCATTGTTCAGTGATCTTTTATTTTGAAGAAATTGCTTTCTCAGTTACAATTCATTTATCTTTGGAATTGGACGAACACTTCAAGCCTGAAGTTCTTGAAATTAAATAAATATAGAACTGGAGATAACTTCCAAACATGAAGTTCTTGATACTATGTCTGTGTCAGTAAATTTCTAATTGAAAAAGATTATTAATTAAAAAATTACTTTAATTAATAATTTTTGATATTTGCAAGTAATTAATTTCTTTTTAATACACTACATGGAGCTACCATATCACTGCTTTTGCCCAGGCCAAGTCTTTGTTTTAGTGTCTCATTTTAAATATTTCTTTTTTTTGTATATTTTTAAAAACTATTTTAATTAATGAAGGAAACTGTGGCAGATGTTATATTACGTTATGAGAGAGAGAGTTGCATAGTTTCCAGTAAGCAGACAAAAAATAAATGTTAGATGGAAAGAAACCTAGTTTATTTAATAGCAATGAAATTTAGTTTATATAATAGCATTGAACTCCATAGAAATGAAAGTTTAATCCTTGTAAAAGTGTGTGTGAAAAATTCTGTATCCAAAAGAATTACGTTAACATCTGATTTTCATGGTTCTTAATTAATATTGATCAGTTATTTTTAGATACTTAAACATCCTTGTGTAAACCATGTTTTCTATATTATTTGGAATACTGTACTCAAAACAAAACACCAAAAGTCAGGTTCATCATTTTTTTTTATGTTGGCTGATGCAATCATTATGTCAGCAGCTACAGTATTTCATCAGACTTTAGAACCTGACTAATGTGATTCAGCTGCCGTTCGAGGAGAAGATCATAACTCTGCACAACCACACAGCTAAGACAAATCAAGAGATTGCCTCAGTGATTGGTGTGAGTTTAGCAACTGTCATCCATGTCTTCAAGTTGAATCGGGAAACCGTATCAGTTTCTCCTAAACATAAAGGAAAGTGTGGTTGTAAGAAGAAAACAACTAGAGATGATGCTTACTTGCTTCAACAAAGCAAAACTTTTCCCTGCAAGACTTGTTTGTTTCAATTAATTTGTACAAGGGTGTATAAAGAACATAGAAGTTATCCTAAAAAGGGGACTGTTTTTAAAATGGAATAGCAGACACGCTATGACAGTTATTACAGTATAATGATTTATGTGTGAGATCAGGAATTTGCTTTGGTAAGTTTCCTGTTTTGCAGACCAGTTTTTTCGGACTACATATAATGACATTTTTTGTCACATTCGGACTTATGATACCAGCCAATTCATCCACAAAACTATTGGTTCATGTAAATTTCTTATACAACCATTTACTCTATTAAGATGAGTTGGTGGGCATTGTTGGATGTCTGCAGTTGACCATACTGGCACTGAACGTGTAGGCTGTTAAAAATGTCATTAAGCACAGTCCAAAACACAAGGAAACTTGCCAAAACAAATTCCTGACTTTGCACATTAATTTCCTGCAAGAATAACTGTAATAAATGTATTTGTTTACCTGCTATTCCATTTTAAAGACTACCATTTCTTTTTAGGACACCTTATATATAAACTTTTATTGTTTATTAGATCTTCATTCAGATTTGATCAAATCTCAATTTTTTTTTTCATCTTTGAACATTGTTCAGTTTTAATTATATGCTAAAAATTTTTTTTAAATTTTATTCCTTTATAATTAGGCATCATTAAGGAAGATCGTAAAATTACCAGAACAGGAAGCTTTATTGTTTCCACTGTAGGAAAACATCTCGTAAATTCTTCTGTAAAACTTTTTTGTGGAATGTCTGGTGTTCCAGTGGAAGCTCTACATGGACTTATAATGTTAAATTAGTTAAAGCTCAAAAAAAATTATAAATATTTATGTACATATGTTTTATATAAAATTGTTATTTTGATAAATAAGTTTAACTGATTTATAGGATTAAGATCTTTTGGAAAAAGTGCATTTTAAAGATTTCAGAAGCAAAAAACTAAAATTTAAAGAAATTTTTAGAGAAAAAAAACAAAACACAAAAAAAATTTACAGTAATGCTCTATATATAAGGTATTTCAAAAATAGTGGGCAATATCTCGGGAATGAACTCTCCGTAAGTAGACTAGAAAAAGAATTATTATAACATGGGTCTATAAATACATGGTTTCAGAGTTCATACATTTACTGGAACTTTTCTTTTATCCTGCAGGTGGTGATTGATGTTGTACTCTGCGACATTTACTCAAATCAAGAGCTAGATAGACGGGAGCTTTGTCTACAGCAGACATGTTATGCAAGCTCGTCGTTTTTACCAGAATTACCCAAATCTGAAAACATTTTAATGTATCCATTGCTACCTCTGTGAATGAGGGAAGTTTGCACCATATGTAGAGAGATTTTGGTTTCCTCTTTTTGACAGCATGAGGTGCAAACTCCCCATGTTCATAGAGCTGGTGATGGATACATAGAAATGTCTTCCAATCTGGACATCTTCATTGTGGGTGCTTCTTCCTGGTAAAAACAAGCTTGCATGCCATTAGCTTCTTCCTTATGAGTACACATCAACAGCTCCTGATTCGAGTACAAACTGTGCAGTACGTCAATCACCACCTGGGGGAACAAAGAAAAATTCCGGTGAATGTATAGTCTTGAAGGCCATTACTTGAATACCATGCATTTCCAGACAGATGCTTCTAAGAAAACTTTGAGTTATCTATATGTGGGGGCTTCAAATAATGACCTGTTTTTGAAACTCCCTATAAATTATATGAATATTTTTTGATAACTTTGAATGCTGAATGTTTATTATTGAAGAAATGAGGGGAATAGACTTCTTAGCTATCATCATGAAGTCGATTTTGAAATTTTTGTGGCTATTTTTTAATAGTATTTCCCATTTTTATATTTTAATATTTCATGTTGCATATCAAGTAAGGCATTTCTGATGTGTACCATTATTTTAATTTACAAAAAACAATTCTAATTTATACCAGAAAGTTTTTCTGCGTCTTTGGTTTGTGATTCCATGCATCAATCTAAGCATAAATTCACTATCAAAATTTAGGGTCTAAAAAAAATCACATCATTAAGTCATTTATGAATTTATTGTACCAGCAGTGAGTTTAATTTTAGTTTCACTTTCACCAAGAGAATGAACTCCTTTCAAAGTAAGTAATCCTTATTTTGTCACTTTGTGGAATAGAAGTTGTTTTTTTTTTTCCACGTTATTTAGGTGCAGCAATTTATTTCATTTTATACGTTACTGATGGAATCTTTGTTAGGCAATTTGCCATGCAGACCTTAACATGAATAAGGCCATCCATGCTTGGAGTTACTCTTATTGAAGAAATTCATAATTCGGAGCTAAGAGGTTGACAACTCATTCATGAATCAGTTTCTTTAAGGGTAACTCCAAGTGTCGATGGCCTTATTCATGTTAAAGTCTGTAAAAAAGTTAATGAAATCTCTTTTGTCAAATCAATTAGTCTGTAGATTCCTAAAAGGTAATTAAACAATTTATAATATTATCCATTTCCTTTAAGAAATATTTTTACACAAAATCAGTATTGCATTTAAAGATAAAATAATTTTTGGATTGATAGAAAAGAATCCCCCCCCCCTTTTTATTAGTTTTTGATTGTGCCAAGATGGTTTTAAGCCTTTTATGTACAGTAGAACTTACGGTACGACTTGCCTATCTATAACGATCACCCATGTTAAATGCCTGAATTCATTTGGCCGCATTGGTTCTTTCAGCCTATAAATAAACCAGTCTATAATGACCAATTTTGCTTGGTCCTGCAAGTGGCTGTTAGACAGGTTTTACTATACTTGTTAACAGTGATTTCATATCTAGAGTGATAAAATATTTTTGTATCAACATTTTCAACAATAAATCTTCAGTCTTAAATTTACATGGAATAATGGAAACTATTGGTGGGTCCTTATTTTTATAGTCATTTGTATGGTGTCACTTCATCATGCCAGAGTATCCATTGAATTTATTGTCTTTTTTTTTTTTTTTTTTTTTTTAATAAATGTTAATGAAGATCTCGACGTTAAAGTCAGCCCCTCTCCCCTCTAAACAAAAAAATCTTTCACTAGGAATACGTAAGCATCTTTGCATTTTTTAGCATCCTTAGTTTAAATAAATAAATTGGCAAAATCTTGTTTCATTATCTATTTTTCAAGTTAAAAATTAATGCAGCATTTAATTTAATCCATTAAGTACTTAAAAAACTAACAGGTTTTTCGAAAAATCCACTTAAAAGTATTTTGTATATAAATAGAAGATTTATTCAAGATTTATCCTGCATTAGGGAAGTACGGTATATAAAAAACAAAACCCTTTAAAAATATTTTTTTTTTCCCCCCCCCCACTTCGCTCTGCATTTAAACTTAACTTTTTGGAAACCATATTTGTTGTAATATTTTTTCTTCTAATATTCTGTTTGTAAATTATTTATGTAAATATGTGTATTTTTTTTTTTTTTTTTTTAAGAAGTTTGACATTTGTATTACTATTTTATTGGATGAATGTGAAAGAGTGAATCTTGTCCAAAATATTGTGAAAAATAATTTTATTTAAATGGAGATGATAAAAATTGTTTCAAAACCTTCAAGTTGTAATAAACGAGAAAATACTTAATGAGTTTTTTTTTATTCTAAATGGAAACTACAATTTTTTTTAGGAGACTGTAATATAGCTTGTTTTAATTCAGAGAATAAAATAATGGGACCTTTAATTTCAACTTATCTTTGAATTAATACATTATCTTAGGCAAGATATTAATAGAAAGAACTTAGAAGGAAAAATTCTTCAAATTAGATTTGAATCGGGGATCACAAGTATCCACCTCTATCAACCAGGCCACTGTGGACACAACAAACACACTGCTGTCTGAGGAGTCCTTTCTTTGGAGCATCAACTCTGATGTTTTAATTTATTTATTTCATAAGAGTTTTCATTAGTATTTTTAACTTTGGAAAGGAGGAATAACCTATCTGTGAGCTAGATGCCTGCCCTATCATTGGACGTCCACGTCAACTACCTTAGTATTTAGGACACTTGGAAAGCAAACAGTATGGTATTCTGTGGTGGCCCAGTTGGTACAGGCGACAAGCTGGATACTTCTGGTCCCTGGTTTGTATCCAGGTTGCGGAATTTTTCCTTGTTTTATCCCTTAATACAGTTTTGCCCGATTAAAGAGGACTTCAAATATAAAACGACCCTCCCAAAATTTGAAAGTATTTCAAAAAAAAAGTTTTTTCATGTCAAAAAATGAACTATATGCATTTCAACAGTATTGAAATTCTACTAACAAGTTTACGTGTTAATTAATAAACAAATTGTACTTCGTTGTTTTTAAAAATGAACAATTGCACTTTATATCAGTAGTATTTAAAACAATTCAAAGTAATAATAATACCATTAATATTTTCTTCTGATAATAATTTTAGATTTCATCATAATTAAGATTTTCTATCCACATGTCATCCATCTTCTGTGCCATCTAATAAATTTGAAATGCACTATTTTTTAAATTCCCTAATTTAATCCTGTGCAGATTGATCCATGTCCCCAACAGATTTAGAAGAGGCTTTTTTTTTTTCTTTCTCTCCCCTGTTGGGTAAGTGGGCGATTACCTGCTATATATTCTTCCTCAGATGATCTTTAAAATGTTTATTTACAACAACATTAAAACTTGGAGTTGACATATCATACTTCCTGGTATAATTACAAGTTCACAATTAACATTCTCAACATAGTTTTATTTTTTCAGTTAAATGGCCCCTCATGGCATCCAAAACGAGCATTCCTCTTTTTAGTAAAGATTCTGGGGTTTGCACGAGGCATTTTAAATAACAGTAGGCACTGATTCACTTTTGCAGTGAAGCCACCTGTCTACACACAAAGATCCGAGTCTAAGACAGCCCCCCCCCCCCCGTTTTTTTTCTAATTTTGGGAAAAAACTCAATCAGGTAAATACAGTATCTGTACTTTTTGAACATTAACTCCAGTTTTAATTTAACACTTTCCTATGCAAAGAAGCTTGTTCTATCCTTCTGAAAGGAAATTTAAAAAATTCTCCCATATCTTTGACAAAATTTTTTAAGACAGGAAAAAAAGTTACGTCTTTTGTAAGCATTTCTGATATTCTAATTGCGCACTTTTTTGCATCATATCCACGTTTTCTCTTCTACAAAAATATACAACTAAATTTCAATTTAATGGAATATTCCAAACGACATTGATTTTCCAAGATTCAGGTTCAAATCTCACCAAATGTTTGAAGTTTTATAATTTGCGGGATAAATCAATATATTGTCCCTTATTTCAGCATTATCCCCAAGAAATATGATTAGATAATACTCTTTTTCTGCCTGTCACCCTTTCTTGAATGCAAAGTGGTCGTCTCAAATTAATGGAATAGTTTTATTGAAAGAGTCTGTAAACTTAAATTGAACACCCAACAAGAAAAGCAACAATAACTTAACCATCCCTGAAACACTTTGCATTTATTAATAGGCTGTTGGACCACCTTTGGCTTCATGTGCAGCCTTCACTCTTCTGGGCATTGCTTGAATTAGTGACTCACACTTAGCAGGAGAAATCTCGTCCCAGATTTCCATCAGCATTGCCTTATGATGATGAGCTTTAGTCCCTGGATGATGAGCAGCAATGCTCTTTACTATTGCCTAAAAGTTTCAATGGGGTTAACGTCAGGCGAGTTGCCTGGCCACTTCAATACTGTCATCTGATGGCTTTCCAACCATTCCTTGGTCGATTTGGATGCGGGGGCCAAATCCTGTTGGGAGATGTAATCATCAGGAGACGTAGCTTCTGCTGGAATAAGGAATGTCTCCCAGATTGCTTGATATTACTCGGAATTCATCTTTAAGTTGATAAAACAGTTCACCAATACCATTGACACTCAAGCAGCACCACACCATTACACTTCCCTTGCATGCATACTTCCATCCTTTCTGCGCCAAACACGTGGCTCTTGATCACCAAATGTCGTGGAGAACTTAGATTCACCCGAAAAAATCACTTTACTCCAGTCATCAAGTCTAATGCCGTCGCTCTTTCACCCATTCATATCTCTTCTTCTTTTGTGCATCAGTTAGATGAGGCTTGATTTTTGGCACACGCGACCGAAATCTGAATTCTCTCAATCTTCTCCATGTAGTGCTACTGGATACACGAGTCCCACTGTTCTCCCACAACTTCCTCGTATCCACGACGCTTTTGAATCTGTTGTTCATTGCCAGATTCTTCAATGTCTGGTTGTTTTGCCGTGTTGTCTTCCGTTTTCGGCCACATTTCTTCCTTTGGCTTTGCGTTAGCTTATTGCTTTCAAAGTTTTTAACAATTTTTGAAACAGTACTTTGAGTACATCCAATCCAAATTCCCATCCAAATGCATTCCAACAATACACTCTTTCTCTTTCTGTGAAAGATAACGTTTCTTCGCCATTGAAGGAAAGAATGGCTGCGTTCGGAGAACAGTCACTTTTTACACTATTTCCACTTTATTGTTCGAGAAACCACAATCAGTGAATTCACGGAGTTCGGGATTGCACTATTTCCTCCATTTCTTGCCACGTTTCTCTCGCCAAATGCTAATGGAAAAAGTGAAAATGACGTTGGAGGGCGATGACCAATCAAATCAGAGAGGGAAGGGAGAATGGCCAATCAAATAACCCCCTTCCCTCCTCCCTGAATCAAATTTAGAGTAAAACCAGATTGAGTTGTAATTAAATTTACAAATGACAGCGATATACTGCAAAATGTTTAAAAACGTTTAAAAAAGTGTCTCACAAAGTAAATTATTAAAATATATACTTTTAAATAAAATAAATTAACGTAGGCTGTTTTATGAAGAAAATACGCTCATAATTTATCTTCATTTTGCTAAATTAATTTTTTTCCATTTTAACTTTGCACGATTAGCGTTTCAGTATTCCACCTTTATTTCATTTTATTTCTCATTATCAATTTGAAACTAGTTACTATTACTAAAAAAAATTTTTTTTTTGTCCGCAAAAACGCATTGATGCACGAATTATTGCATGTAAACGAGTTTCGCGTGGTAAATTTTGAATACCATTGTTGTAGCCGTTGGTTTTGCTCATAACAATGCTCATAACTTGCTGCGAAAATACGAATGATTATGCTTATACAGGGTGGTGTTAAATTTCATGTCAAAAATGATAGGGGTGATGGAATATGCTATTCTAAGCAAAAAAGTTCATATGAACATAGGTCCGAATTTGAACGATAACTGAGATATGGGCAGAAATAAAAATGCTGCCACTAAGATCAACAAGTTAATAACTCACTTTCTACAACATCTAGGATGATGAAATTTGGGAGAATAATAGGGTACATAAAATTGCGTATACCGTTAAAATTTGATCGAATTCATACACGTGGTGGTTAGTAGCCTACTCACATGTGAACGCGTGTTACGATGTTGATTGCGATCACATGTTACTCAAACTACTCATTGGAATTCGATCAAATTTTAATGGTATGAAATTTTTGCTTAGAATCGCATATTTTATTACCCCTATCATTTTTGACATGAAATTTAACAACACCCTGTATAAATATCCAAACGGGGTGGCCTATTTACCACTAGTTTTCAATGAAAGAATTTTCTTTGCACTCCAAAACACAGCAGAGTATTTTTTTTCCTTCCTCTTCCTCACTGTGTGTGTCAAACATCTGCTCATTTAACTGATAAATCATATAATTTTGAGAAAATATTCCAAAAGAAGAGATCAGCGAGCCCACATTCTCCATATTGGATTACTGGAGAATTCACAGGCGTTTGAGAGGTGTGTATACGTACTGCCGACGAAGAGCAGAATACGTGCAACAACGTTTCGGAAATTTTCAAGAGTTATGGAAATAGCATATTCAGACTATTCCATTATGAAACTGCGTTCGCAGTATTCCATTACTTTGAAACGACTACTTTGCATTCAAAAAGGGGCGACTGGCAGAAAAAGAGTTATCTCAATCATATTTCTTAGAGATATTGCCGAAATAAGGAGCAATAAATTGATTTATGCCGCAAATTATAAAACTCCAAACTTTTGGTAATATTTGAACCTGAAACTTGGAAAATCAACATCGTTTGGAACATTCCATTAAATTGAAATGAAGTTGTAGGTGCCCGTTAATAAAAATAATTTTTTTAAAATTGAAACGATTTTGCCCTAGCCAGATGTTCGTGTTACAGGGCCATTTTTGGATTCGACAATATAACATTTCAAATCTGTCATTTATAGATACCACAGTTCTTTTCGTAAATGATAATAGTATTTTAAGTTATTAGCAGGAAAGATAGATGTAAGTTTAGCATTTGGGAGAAAATGGAGTTTGATTAACCTATTTGATTATATTTAGTATAAACCTGTTGCATTAATTAATACAGTATGCATCAAAATATAGTTCCGAAAGCTTGATCAAATACAACCAGATGCCTACTTGTGGGATATGATAAAGGAGAGCATGTTTCAATTGTGAAGATCTGCCAAGAACTGTGCCTACATTACATCTCCAGCAGCAGGAGTCTGCAACAGCCTCTGTTCCAGAATAAGTTTGAGAATCTCTGTATATTTGAATTTTCATGTTTTTTTTCAATCATTGATTAAAATGTACGGGGCGTGTTTAAATGCGTAAATGAAAACTGTTACTGTTTGAGCCAGTCCGTAACTGCTTCCTTCACCTTCTCATCGGTGTTGAATCGTTGTCTCTTGAGGAATTTCTTCAACGGCCCGAAGAGATGAAAGTCACAAGGGGACAAATCTGGGTTGTAAGGAGTATGTTCGAGAACCTACTGTATTTCTTTTTGGCTACTGGTCCACAAGTTTTGCGACGTGGGCATGCATTGTCGTGGAGAAGGACCATTCTTGAAGACAGCATGGCAGTTGCTTGTTTTTGATAGCCATCCTTTTTTTGTGGACGGAATTTCCCGTCTCCCCAAACAATGGGATGTATGCCTAAATGCCATGGGTGAGCTCTTTTCAGAAATATACAGGGTGTCTCAGAATTCATTGTACAAACTTCTAGGGGAGTTAGTATGGATGATTCTAAGCAAAAAAGTTCATATGAACATGGGTCCGAATTTGAACGATAACTGAGACATGAACAGAAATAAAAATATCGCCACCAAGATCAACAAGTTAATAACTCAGGTTCTGTAAAGCCTAGATTAATGAAATTTGGGAGAATAACAGGGTACATAAGACTGTGTATATCGTTAAAATTTGATCGAATCCCAACAAGAAGTTTCCGAGTTACTCATTCAACATCATAACACGTGCTCACTTGTGAGTACTAACTAGCACTAAGAACTTGATATCATTTTTATTTCTGTTCATATCTCGGTTATCGTTCAAATTCGGACCCATGTTCATATGAACTTTTTTGCTTAGAATTACCCATACTAACTCCCCTAGAAGTTTGTACAATGTATTCTGAGACACCCTGTATACAATACCGTTCATTAGATACTACTCTTTCTGTTTGCTTGCGTTTCTGGTTCCCTGCCTTCTTACAACACTTATTTGCCTCGAATGGGTTTCATTTGAACATGCTTCATACTGTTTAATTCTTAGCTGTTTTTGTTTCTTTCTAAAATCCATATTGAAATGTTAGAAAATCTCTTTTGTAAGAATCTAACATTTAACTGTTTCAACGTAGTTTAAAAATTGTAGTTGGTATTAGCATTTTTATGACAAAAAATAATCGTGCAATGAAAGCATTATTTAAATTAAGTTTTAATTACATTATTAATCTTTACACATAAACTATATATAAAGTCTTTGAGAAGAAGAAATTATAGACGAACTTCAAACACCCTTATCTCCCACCAAAAATCACCTAAGCACCAACCTAATGTTCAGTTTTTACCTATTTTTTAAAGTCAAAGTTAATGAATTTAAAAAAAGTAAATCCGGATTTTAACCCTTTTCATTTTTTAGGCTAAAACCATCATGGTACTTCATTATCTCTGACTTTAAAGAAAAAAATAATTTCCTGAACAACAGAGAAGGCTTAATTACTATATTAAATTTTAAATACGTACAACATTTAGTACACAGCCATATCAGCATTTATGCCCATATGCATACAATTATTTTGTTGCTATATTTTGTTTTAACTGGCTTTCGGTTTTTTGTAATTATATTTAAAAAAATCTAACATTGCAGACATACTAATAATTTAACTGTTATTAAAATGTTCTGCATCAAAAAACTGGGTTTTTAACTGCATGAGCATTTGGGTCATTGTTTTGGGGGTGGAGGAATAGTCTTCTTTCCAGGTACTTCACCGACTGTGCCGGAGTTAGGACCAATGACCCGGCCAGGACCCGAGCGAGGAGGATTTTTTGGCGAATTTGGAGTAACCGTTCTCTCACCGGTGCCTTGTTGATTTGTATTGCCAAGATAATTTAAGTTTTGAGTAAGACCAATAGTAAATGGATTTTCAAAAAGGCTTGAATTAATTGGACAGTCATCTCCTGGGTTGTTTGGCCTGGAATGACCAGGATTGTTTGGATTTTGAGAAGAACTGGGATTATTTGTTCTACTATGACCAGGATTATTGGAAGTGTCTGCTCTCATATTAGAAGAAGAGCTATTCGGATTTCTCTGATTTGCACCGGAAGTGTTTGTTCTGCTTCTATTGCCAGGGCCGCCAGAAAGTTTAGTTTTTTTATTACTTTCATCCATTTCTAATGAGATTTTTTCTTTGGATGGAGTATTGGCCTCTGCTTCACTCTCCATTGCATCCAGAGCCTTGATTGCAGAAGATATCAAATCGTCTCTTTCTACTGGAGGAGATTGACGCCAAGTGGGCGATACATTCTCCGATTTCGATGATGCAGATGAAGTATGTGGTCCTCCTGCTAAATCTGTTGGCATAGTAGCATGTTTCCTTGGTGTTATTTTGGATGCTGTTTGACTTGCTTCTGTATCTTTCCTTTTTGGAGGTGACAAACGCGCTTTTACAGGTTTATCGCTTTTAGCCTTAGAAGATGAAGGTGTGGCAGGGGAAGCAGAAGGAAGAGCAGCAGGAGGAGCAGCAGGGAGAGCAGAAGACCTCTCTCCTTCGGCTATAAACTGCAGCAAAGAAAGGGGGATTGCGCTATCGAGGCCGTCATCGAAATCATCTGGAGCAAACAAATAGGAAAGCGACAGAGTGCGAGCTTTCGGTATTGAAATGCCCAGATATTCATTGATTGCGCTGATAACTTTGTCTTCCTTCTCGTCTGTATCAATAAAACCATCTCCTTTCTAAAAGGGTAAATAAAAAATACATTAGTTTTTCAGGATTTAAAGTAATACAGGTTGTCCAAACAAGTGCCTATCTATTTTACTAGAGTAGCTCAAATTTCAAAAGAATTTCTTTAGGCATAATCATAGTTACAGTGAAGGAGTTTAATTCGTTCCTTGACAGAGTTCGTTTTACGGTTTATTTGTCTTTTAATCTGTTCCAGCTCCCAAAAAACTACTCAAAAATCACTTTTTATGGGTTTTAAAACAGAAAATGACGATTATAAAATCATTATAAAAGAGAATGCAAAAAAAATATGTAATTCGCTTATACTGCAAATTTCCACTCGTACTGCAAGACAAAAATTTGCATGAGCCTCGACTTGTACAGAAAATCACTCTTACAATGTATTCTTTGCAAAATAAAATTATTAGATTTAGGTTATTTGTTTACCTTATAATATCTATTATATTCACAAAAATTGACAGGGAAGATGCATAAAACATTGTGATAGACTTTCCCATTAAGGGCTGTACTTCAAATCGATGATGCACAAATTTCATAAACAGTGGCCTCCACAAATTATGAGGGTCAGTCAAAGTCTAAACAACCACCTTTAGACTTTTTTTGCACACACAGCAAAAGAGCACTTAGTCTTTCTCTACATTCACCGAAGTGCAACTGAATTAGAGACAGCTGGCATTATGCAAATGTGGCGCTGTGAACAGCCCTAGCAACAGAAGCGGAATGACATAAGCAGTGACCTGACAATCTAAGGAGTGATGCGACAGAAGTCGTGCAAGCACTGTGTCGCGGGTGTATCTTGAGTATGCCAATGCTGGTAAAACCATCTCTGTAAGGGCTAACTTCATGTGGATGAACGGGGTCATCGTTGGCTAGCTTGCATTGTAACGGCGGATAGGCTGGCCACAGTACAACAGGTCACTCAGCAATTTAACACCCTGTGCACAGAAACGTGTAAGCAGCCACATCATCTAAAGCCATCTCGCTATGGGGTACAGAAGCCATCGTCCTATGTGGGTACCTCTGCTGACTGCAAACATCACAGGGCGCAACGACTAGAAAGGACCAGGAACATCGCCATTGGACTCCAGACATGTGGAAAAAGGTTGCCTGGGCTGATGGGTCGAAATTCATGTTGGTACAAGCCGATGGCAGGGTACGGCAAAAACCATATACTTTCCAATGCTTCTAATGTCTTATCGAGTCCATGCTGAGACGTATCGCTGCTATAATCAAAGTGAAAGGTGGTGCTACACGATACTTGATTGGTATCTCTAATTCAATTGCTGCTCAGTGCATGTCTCCATCCAGGGCCTCACTTCTCTCAGGAATTGGGTGCTGGAGTCCTTTGTTATAGAAGCCCTCCGTTTGGCCAAGCATCAAATAATGACCTCCTTGTCATCTTGGAAGCATCAATACATTCAACATTCATCCATCATGATGAGGAAGTCCGAAAAAATCGTCTAGATTGTCCACATCACTCAAGTTCGGCTGCTGTGTCTCTATGGTGGAATAGAAGCTCAAGTGATACCCTTTTTGCAGCAATCATTGTCATGCGAGTTGTGTGTGTGCAAGTTGCTACAAATAATTCTGTGGCTGATATGGGCCTTCTGCATGATCTGTTCCCCTGTGATACTTTAGTCTTTGAAGACCAGGGCCTCCACTTGCTGCATAAATTGCAGGGCATTATCTCCATACATGGATATCTGTGGCATTATTTCCTTTCAGATGTAGAAACGTTATCATGGATACACATACACCATCTTCTATTTGATGCTCTGCCAGCAAATCTATGAATTACAATACATTTTAAATTGTTGTGGTGTCTCTGCAGGAATGTGGCTACATGCTACCACTGTCATTTCACTGCTGCACCTGGACTTCCATGATAATTGTAAGGAAACTTTACGATCGATCCTCGCAGTGAATAAATTGATGGAAAATTTATAAATTGACAAATTCAAATGCTCACAATCTAATATACTAATTTCATATTGCGCCCAATTGGGAATTGAAATTTGACTAATTTTAATAAAGCAAATAGGAACTTTATGGACATCCCATTTGCATTTTTATTTGTAACAATTAAAATGTATGAATTTTTATTAGCTTATTTTTACTTATTTAAAAAAAAACTTTAATATATCCAACCTTTTTGGAGTGAATTAATTTTTCATCATCACCTATAAAGATTTCAAATTTTCCTGTAGTACTCGGAGTAAGTTCACCATTCTAAATGAAAAACATTTGCTTAAGATTATCAACATTAACAGTCGACTTACGAGTTAGTAATAAATATCAAAATCAAAAACGTTTTGAATATTAAAAGAAAATAAATAATGCCATCTAATAGAGCTCTGATGGCATTATCAGTACTTGGGGCAACTTCCATCTGTCATTTGAAGCTTTTTCCTTTTTGATAACTCCTTTACAGGAAAGCCCCCGAAGGCAGATTATTTTGTGATTATTTTAGTCACAAATCAAGTTTTAATTTGTCAGTCAGTCATTAAGTCAATTCAACTTTTCAACATCCCAGCATCGCTTTTCCACTCAATCAACTGGTCAAAATCAATTCGTCACATTCTACTCATCACCTAAGTCAAATCCACACATTCATTTTGTCATAGATTCATTTCTTAGGAAATTTATTTTTAAATTCATTAATCTTAATGAATTCATTATATGCATTGGGAAGTAAATTCTGTTTAAAATCCAATATCAATTTGAACAAAGCATTTTTGTAGAAACTGGAAAAGTTGATAGAGGCTTAGCCTATAAGGAATATAAAGCGTGGTCCCTTGTTCGAATCTAGATCGCAAAATCTTTCCTTCCATTCTTACCATTAATACGCAGAATTTTTCCTACCTTATGCTTGAAGCGTTACCTCCAGTTTTTCATTATTAATTTCTTATAAATTAAAGCACAGTATACTGCAAGAAAAGATACAATCATCAAAAAACGTACACAGCTAGTTCTTATATCTGACTTTCAGATATTATACTACGTAGCTGTTCTCTATTCAACAATGTCCTCTCATGCATGGCTGAATGCAGGATCAGATATTGCACTGAAGGTACAAATTTACTGCCATGCAGGACAAACATGTCCTGTCAACTGCAGAACAGAAACAACCAAATTAAACACAATCATCCGTCTTTAAACAAAGCCTGCATAGTTATCAAACACTTTCTTTTCTTAACAGCCACTCGTCGTTAACCAAAGCAGCACTATATAATGCTATTGCTCTTCACTATAATAAATCCAGAACATTATATACAAGATGTGTTCAATTTGATGCCCTTCTTTGTGTGCTACAAGCTGAAATCGCAAGAAGTATATTCAGCAACACATCCGATTCTGTCGGGATGCTGTGGGTGTCCATTTCCACCGAGTTTTGCCGTGTCCACTACTAAACTTTCTTTAGGTGTCCTCAAAGCCAAAACGAATAGATCCTATTAGAGTATTTTGAACTTTAGTTATGCTTGTGCCATGTATTTTCATATAAACGTTTTTGAAATATAAGAATGGGAATTTAAATGAAAATTTTCCGTGATGATTTTGAGTAATGATCTAAGAGTGAAGAAACGAATGTGTGGGATGAAATGAACCTGACGACTTGAATGGAGCAAAAAGTGATTGTCAACAAATGAAAAGCGAGTAAGAACTCCTCTTCCTGATGGTCACTTCCTTCTTAAAGAAATGCAGGTTTCATTAACAGCTATTACTATGACTTTAAACAGTAAACAGTTGTTTTATTATATAAAATTCAAAGTTAAAAATCGAATTTATGACTATTGGCAAGAATTTTTTAATGGCAACAGTAATATAACTTACAACATCTACTGAGTCTCCAAAGGTAGCTTCCAGAATTTCTTTAATTCTTAAAAACTGGAAAAAATTATATATAAAATGTGATTTTTTTAATAATGATTAAGCTTGTTTATTTTTGTAAGATAAAAAAATTATATTTATTATATATTTTAACTTACGCGGAATCTGTAACCTCAGGCACCACTTTAAAAGGAAAAAAAAGATGTATATATAATGTACTGTGGTTTTAGTTAAAACAAACTTCAAGGTAATAAGAAAGGAAAATGAATTTCTTACAAGAAAATAGCATCTAAAAATTTACAATATTTCAAATTTGAATGTTTTTTTTTTTTTTTTTTTTTTCATGGATTTTCTTTTATTTCTCTTTTTAAAGATCATCCTGTCCCTCAGATAACATAAAGGTATAAAACCGAGATAAAATATAAACAAACATGCCGGTGCACAACAAGAGTGTAAAGATAATTGAGTACATTTTTTTTACAATAAAAATTTCAAAAGTAAATATATATTAAATAAAAATTATCTGAAACACTCTCTAAGCAGAATATGGCTTAGGTAGGCCTTCCGTCAACCGAGAATTTTCTCGTTCTATTCTGTTGACAGTCATTGCTAAAAATTATCTGAGGTTATTATTAGCAGTAACGGGTTTTGGTTTATTAAAAGAGTTCATAAGAAACGCTTGAAAGCAGATTTGAACGTTTGATAACATTGTTAATAAAATTAATTTCCAATATAATTGCAATACAAACACATTTGGTTTAGATATAGTATGAGAGGTATATGAAGCTTTGTCTTCTTATATCCCTGATAATGTATTGGATAATTTACATAAGTAGCGCTACTGAAAATTTAATAATATTTAAAAGAAGTAGGTGTATAAGAGCCATTTTCTGGCTTTTGAATGATCAAAGTTTACGGTCTTCAAAGTTAGGTCGTTTGCCATGTTTTCAGCATTTTCTGCATCTTCTAAAAATTCGTCATTATTTTAATAAGAAAGACACAATGAACCAAGTGGATTAAGGTTCATAGGTAAGCTTACTGCTTCCATAACTACTTATGTAAAAATCATGGTTCTTTGTGTCTTTATTAAAATAATGATGCTTACAAAAAAAAGCAATATGGAATTAGAAAATAGAATAAGACTTTTATTTTTATATGTTATTGTACTTTAGATAAAAAGAAAGTGATCTTAAAGTCATTTAACGAAGCTAGTTTCATCAAATGGCATTTAAACGAATCTGTCATGTTTTTAACTTTAGTAAATTCATTTTCTGTTTTAAGGAAGAAATAATTAAATAAACCTCAAATAACAAATAGCAACAACTAAAAATAGTAATTTGTTAACTTAAAAAGTTCCTTTAATTGTTTCTTTCTTAAAATTGCTTATTACCTCAGCGTATTATTATCTTGTAGAAATTCAATTTTCTGTTTATTTTGTTATTATTAAATTATGTTATTTAGGGATTTATTTTGTTTACCAGTAGATGACTTTGACTTTGAGCCGTTTTTTTTCTTCTGCTGCGGCCGGTGGCTCGACCGTTTCGCCCTTTTCGTCTTTCTTGGGCGGCGGAGGCGGTTTTTCCGAGGTTTCCTTCTCTTTTAAGGGTGGTGCTTTAGTTTTTTTGGGTGGGGTTACGGGAGTTTTAGGTTGACCGCTTTTGCTCGCGTCTTTCTTTTTCTCTTCGTTCGACATTTTCACGTCATGCTTGAACCAAAAGGTCCAAACAAACGAAATGCGCGAGCAGCACGAGCAACGGCTCGTCCTTTTTTATGTTTCTTTTGTTTTGCTAATAGTAACTTATACAACCATTGTCGCTAGAGCGTTTCTTGTTAGAACAAAACAACAAACCATAACTAACGAGACCTCTTTTTCTTGTAATTGTAAAGAACAGAAAATCCGAAAAAAAAAATGTGCGACAAGACAAAGGCGCCTATTTTCCCGCCAAAAAAACAAAGCGCGGATAGACGTTACAAAGTCATTTCGTGTCCTCTTTTTCGCAGTTTTGTATAATTTGATGATTCACGTGAACTTTTTATTTGGTTGAAATTTGCAACTGTATTCGATTTTATATCATAAAAAGTTTATTCAGTAATTTATTTAAGGAATAATGAATAAGAGCTGTTAAAAAAAATGTTAGCAGGTATTGAAATTTAAGCATAGAAAAGACAAATCAAGCTGCTTCATATAAAATGGATGTCCATGTAAAAGACGTAACCAGAACCGTCTCAACCTCTTCATAATTGCATATTATCCGTTTTTGTATACCATCAAAAACAAAAATTTGAAGCTTTTAATACCGCCAACAAAAGATTATCTTGTATAACCCTACAATATGCATGACACACGGAAAACATTTTCTTCTGAATTTGTATCATATTTGGAAGGAGGGCCGTGTCGTTCAAAACGGATATTTTGAGCAACTCTTCAGTCACAACAAACAACTATTGAATTTAAAATTTTTGCAATTTAGATGGGATATTGCGCAGTGTATCGACTTGTCATGGAAAAAAATATGCTTAAGAACCCCTAGAACAATGGGTTTGTTAGAAGCAGGTAGAAGGGAATAATGATGTCGAAAAGCTCGTCTCCGTTTTTGTTGCAATGAAATAAAGATGTTTGAGAGTACAAAATGAAGTCTTTCAATATAGCAAAATTTTATTACAAAGAAACTATACCGGTTACAGCTGTGTAATTTTTCACAAGTGAAACAGTAACTACCTCATGAAGATTATTTTCTCTGTTTAAGGAGGCGCTGAAATCGCAAGATCGTAAATATGGTTGCATGTTCGACTTCTTCATGACAAGCATGCCCGCTAACGTCGTCAAAGCAAAACTGGTCCGTTTCGGTTGGGAAGTTCTGGACCACCCAGCCTACAGTCCGGACTTAGCGCCCTCGGACTACCATCTCTTTGGCCCCATGAAGAGATTTCTGAGTGGTCAGAGATTTGAGACTGACAGGAACTCAAATCTGCCGTGCGCCATTGGCTGTGTTCACAGCCGACGGAGTTCTCTATGAGTGGGGTATTCTGAAATCGTCAAGGTGCCTTTGTGGAAAAGTAGATAAAGACGTGTAGTTTCAGCTGCACTTAGTTGTTTACCTGTATGCTTTGTAATTTTCTTTGAAAAAAATAAATGGCATTACTTTCTGATATCTCCTCGTATAAACATGTAGTATTTAATTAATGCTTTCTGAGATACAGCTATTGGTAAAATATTGATAAAGGTCCTTGTATTTTAGAAAATCGCCTGGCAAAGCAGACTAACTCGCATTTTTACAACTCAAAAGTCATGGGACAACCCTGATTTGCATTCCTTTACAATTTCACTGTTGGTATTTTTCCCAGCACTACCTAACAGAGAGTATGCTATTATGAGATGATGCTTGCGTGAATGCTGTAAGAATGTCTCAAAAAAAAGAGCTTTCAGACTTCCAAAGAGGGGTGCCATCTCGCAGGCAAAACTGTTAGAGAAACGTCAACCTTCTTAAACATCCCGAAATCGACCGTTCACAACGGCATCCGGGCATGGAAAGAGAAAGGCACCACAAGCGTTCCGCCTAGGATTGGAAGACCCAAGATCATGTCGGCCAGAGACCAAAGGGCTCTTCGTAAAGTAGTCACTGCAAACCGTCACACATCGCTTGATGGACTGACAAGATCGTTCATAGACTCGACGGGAACAACTGTGAGCACCCTGACTGTTCGCAGGGAACTGCAAGCAATGGGTTTTTATAGCAGAGCGACAGCCCACAAACCTCACATCAGCACCAGCAACGCAGCGAGGAGATTGAAATGGTGCAAAGAGCGACGACATTGGACTCTGGATCAATGGCGAATGGTTGAATGGAGTGATGAGTCCCGCTATACCATCTGGCAATCGGATGGACGGGTTTGGGTATGGCAAACGTTATCTGCCAAGCTGTGTTGTGCCCACGGTGAAATTCGGTGGAGAGTTGGTGATGGTTTGCGGGGGGGGGGTGCTTTTCATGGTATGGGTTGGGTGCAATCGTTTCTGTGGACGGACAACTAAATGTGTTACCAAGACATTCTGGACAACGCAGCACTCCCATCTTTCTGGCAGCACTTTGACAATGGCCCTTTTCTGTTTCAGCATGATAACGCACCTTGCCAGATAGCAAAGGCACATTGTTTGATGAAAAGGGGGTTCGAGAACTTGACTGATCTGCCCAGAGCCCCGATCTGAACCCCATCGAACATCTGTGGGACGTGTTGGAACGTCGATTGCGCGCTTGCGCGGAACGCCCGAAATCCGTGACCGAACTGTCCAAGACACTTATGGCAGAATGGCGAAAATTACCTGTCGAAACGTATCAAAAACTTGTGGACAGTATGCCCCAGAAAGTAAAAGATGTGATAGCAGCAAAAGGTGGACCAACAAGATACTAAAATATCAATATTTTTGAGTGTTTCTATTAAAGTGATAGTGTCCCATGACTTTTGATAGGGTAGTGTACGTGGCGGAATATTCGGAAAAAATGTTATGATAAACTTATTAGAATGTTAATTTCAAATAGCTATCTCGGAAAACCATTTTTTAAAGATTATATGTTTTTTTAATAAACTTTTTGACTTAAAATAACTTCTTCTGTACCACTGGTCCTCAACATTTTTTTGCTCACCCTAGTTCAGACTATCATTCCCTTCTTTTTTACAATTTTACAGATTTTACATCATCCACAGAACATGACATTTAGCTGAATACTGATCCCAACTCCCCCTAAACCCTCCTAAAATTTCCCTCCAGGAGGGTTGAGAACCCACACGAAATATTGACCTTTCTTCCCGGGACATCCTGGAACCATTCTAGTTATGTAACACACTCTTTTCAAATTTTCACTAGTAATGTTTCACCATGCGTACATTAATTACGTCATGGAACATAGGAGAAGGAAAACAGTCATTATTTTGAATTAATAAAGAAAAATAATTCAAAATTAAACAGCTGTAGCCGGCCCAGTACAGGCAGCGCTAGGAATAGGCTTTCCAGAATAACTTTCAGTTCTCAACTTACAGAGAAGATAACAAACGAAGAAAATTCTTCAAGCATCTCATAAATACTATATAGAAAAGGGAAGGAAAAATTCCGCGACCTGGACCCAACAAAGCCCCATAGAATAGAAATTGTATTCTAGGGGGCTTTGACCCGAATCGGAGACCACGACTTTCGCTGTCGCTACTCAACCCAAAATCAATATTGGAGAGCTATCGCGAATCCAAAATCAAATTTTTGGTAGTTTTTCACTCAAAAAATACACTATTGCATTACATTTCGGCATAATCGCCATTCAAATTGAGGTGCTTGTCATATGGTCTTACAAGGTCTGGGAATGAGGTCGCCTTTGTAACGATGCTGGGAATAGCAATGCTTAAGGGAATTAGGGGACTTTTCGAATCGCGACCTAGGGAACTTAACCTCAAAAGTTAAGTAACTTGCGACTCCCCTCCCTCACATTTGAATCAAAAAGGCATTTTATGAAAATATGATGTGGTATGCATCAAAATGTCCAGAAAACAATCTCGAGAAATTTCCTAAAAAATAAACACAAATATTCATGAAGTCACATGAAAACCCAAATGGCAAAGCAAATAAATTGATGAAAATTTAACTTCTTCCCTGACGCTAAAGTGAAAGATCACCATTCATTTCTTTTCGTATTTCGATTCCTGTACTTTTTTTTAATAATTATATTAAATTATAATTAAAGTATTAACTTATACTAACATATTTTTCAGTGAAATGATAAATGATTTTCTTTTCTCCTAATTTTTTTTTTATTATTAGTTTTGTTTTCTGCCACAATATGACACTACCTTTAAGCAAGGTAGTTTCTGTTTCTGAATCGATTGTGTTTCTTTCGCGTAAGAATTGTGCTGATAGAGGGAGCAGAGTATCGTTTTAGCGTCTGGACAATCGAGAAAAGTGCGTGCTTGATCATGGCAGCCGATACATTATTATTTATGTTTGGGCTATTTGATACGGGAGCATTATTATTTTTAACCGTTTATTACGTATCCTTTACTTAAACAATTAAAACATAACATAGGGATAGGCCTCGTCATCAATGACATATTAGAATTGGGAGTCAACTTAATTATAGGGGAAACGTGACAATTTCTACTTTCTATTGTGTATCAAGATTCTGTCAAAAGATAAGGTTACAACATTTCTCCGTGTGTGTCGGCCTGCGTGTTTTTTAACTCTAATATAAACAGAACATAATTTAATAGATAATATATATACATATATATTTCCTTAATCAAAAACAGGTTATAACTTTATCTGATCTCGAATGCGACTACTTAAATGCACAACAATGCTGTTCAAAGCTGAATACGGTAAAAAAAAAAATACTAAATATTATTACAAAAAAAATTAAATAAACAATTATTATAATGGAAAACTTTTTTATTTTCAGTGGGTTTTACCAGAAATAATTGCCCATTCAACTTTAACTGTATTGCTATTGATAGGGTCTCATTGGATTTTATTTTTAGTTAATATTCCAATGATAATGTGGCAGTGTTATAAGTAATTACTTTCTTACCTCCTTTTAATTCTAATGATTACTCCAAATCCTCTTGCTAATTATTTTCTGTGTTTCTTTATTGCAGATATGCAACAGTACCATCAGGTAATTTTGGTGTGTATGACCCAACAGAAATACATAATATGGGCATGCTTAAAAGCCATATGAAGGAAACTATGATAAAATTAGGATATTACCTTATATTCTTTTTTATTTATTTATACTGGTAAGTAATGTTTTTCTTTTATGTGAGTAGACTTAAAAATTGCTGGAATTCATCATTAAGAAATTGTATACCATGTATGTACATGAATCATCTCATTAGGCACATTCAGCGGCACTCAAATCTAACTCAGATCTGAGAGAACAGCATTCGGCGAGCACTTTGTTACTTCCGCCTGAGAAGAAAACGTGTTTGGCACGCAACGAATATGTCAGATTCTGAGCTCAGGTGCTCAGCAAGCTTTTCTTTTCTGACTGCTCAGATTGAACATGGCGGCGTCCACTGCGATGCGAAGCTATCAAAAAAAGCTATGAGAGCCACATGGTGATGCCCAGTGTACTCTTTCCTCCCTGGCTTATGGAAAGCTCTTGATCGCGATCGAATATTAATCATGCTCAGTTGCTCATTTTATGTTAATTTTTATTTCATGTAAACTAAAATTAGTAGATTTGCTGTTTCTTCTCAAAAATTGTAAAGCCGGTTAAACCATTTCTCTCTGAGATAAAAGAGTGTTCGGCAACGGTCACTCATACGCTCAGAAAAACGGTCAGAAACCACGTGACAGTTCTCTCACATCTGAGTGCCATCGAATGCGCCTATTAACAGTACTTCTCTTGAGAGCACAATTGCCGAAAATGGAATGCATTTCACACTGAGGTTTTGGTCCTTTTAAGACATCCTGCTCGGTGCACCCTCAATGTTAGCAGTGCCTCATTGAGGCAGGTGGAGAAGTTCAAGTATCTCGAGACTGCATTCACGAGTCGTGGGCGGGAGGACAGAGAATTGAATGTCGGATCAGTGTAGCTGTGCAGATGTGAACTGTGGTGATGCTTGGTGCTGAAATGTGAAAGAAAGAGCCTCTGTTTTCAAATCCATCTTTGTCCATATTCTCTATATGGTCATGAGTCTTGGGTATTGATGGAAAGAAAGAGTCTCTTGTCCACAATGAGTGTGGACAATAAACGTAACCTAACCTCACCTATCACTTTTATTGTGGACAAGAGGCTCTTTCTTTCCTTCTTGTTATTTATGGTTATTTCTAGTCTTGGCTAATGACCGAAATAGTGCGATCTCGGGTGCAAGCAGCCGAAATGAGATTGCTGATAGGTGTGATAGTTGCTACCCTACTAGATACAGTGCACAGCAGTACAATAAGGGAGTTTAGGTGTTGAGCCTTTACTTCTCCACATTGAGAGGTCTCAGTTGCATTTATATGGCCATGTGACACGGAAGCCGCAATCTAGTCTTCTAGGCTAGTATCCTGTACCACTCTCACAGGAAAGCCAAATTAGGCTAATGGGAACTACGTGACCGAAAACATACTTCAAGTTCATTTCTGAGGTCTAGTAATTATGAATCTTTCAGTGAGCTGTGAGAGTGGTTGAGTTTAGGGCCAACACATTAGCGCACAGGTAGTTCGCAGAAACCTATTAATAAAACACGTGATGGTGTTTACTTTTTTTCATGCGCTATTGTTTATGGATGGGCGGAGTTTAACCAAATGTCACGAGCTGTTTACTCTTTTAAGGAATGCAATTTCGACAAAACGTATGAGGAAACTTGTTTATTTTAAGGTGCAGAACTTTGCTAGGTATCTCACGACATCCTTTTCAAAAGCACCCTGTGTGGTTTGTACATTGTAGTTTTCACATGTACAGTAGCAAATGCATGTATTCATATTGTTGAAGTTCCTTGCAGTCTTTCATATGATTCAGTTTCTGGCATGAATTTTGCCACAGTCATTCTGATTTTCAATTCTCTGGACATAACCTCCAGATACACATGAATCCAAAAGAGTTACAGAAGTCTTTGAAGATGCACTCAAGTGAATTGCATTAGTGATACGTATTTTCTGGTTGAGGATTGTACTAAATTACCACCATCAACTGAGTTTGGCTATTTAATTATAGTTCTAAGTTGTGCTTGGTTTAAAATACAAGGAAAGTTCAAGAAGTAATGCACCACAATTTAATTCTCTGAAATTATGGAACATTCAAGTTTGCAACTCTGGCATCGCATTGCTACAACCATCACTTCTACGGATTATTTTTCAATGTCTCCTTCTGTTTCGTTGACTAAATGACAACATTCTGGAAGAGTGTGCATTCCCTCTCTTATACCATTCTTGGTCATGCTCAGACAACCACTTTTTCACATCACACACAATATTCTCATTGGATTAGAATTGGATTCCATGGAGTGCATTTTCGCGACACACTGTGAGGTCCAAATGATCTTTCTCCCTCTGAAATGAGAAATTCGAACACAGCACGCTGCTTATGACATGCATCACTGAGCACGTATCGTGCTGTCACCTGGCGATAGAGCTTGCAATTTCGCACTACAGAGGTGGAAGCGAGCTAGGACTCCTCAAAATTTCAGCCATGTAGCATTGTTTGTGTCGTAGAAATAAATTGTCATGCATTACTTTTTGTACGCTCCTTGTATTATAACCAAGTGCACGTCTTAACATTTTCTGCAGCAATATTCCAAATTTAACCATGCTGGCCATGATAAAATTGCCACATAATGCAAACAACAAAATAAAAAAGTGCTACCAAGAATAATTGCATTCACTTAGATCGAACACAGGTGCATATTGTTTCATAAAGGATGCATGAAATGGTACCTAATGTTACTCAGTTGTACTGATACTTGTTCAAGTTAAATCCTAGAAATTCCAGGAATTTTTGGCCCCCCCCACTCTCCTACACAATCAAATGTCATTATTAAGAGCACCACCTACTTTACTATCAGCTGTGTGTAGCCAATAAAAATGTGTAGCATAAACTCACTTGGGGGATATATATATCAATAGTTGCTATGATGCTGGTAGTGTATGTTTGTTTTGTTAGCATTTTCTCAACTGTTGATACCTTTGAAGAGCACTCTTGTCCAGATTTGTTATTTATCTGTCGTTCTGGATTGGATATACCCATACATGTTGATCATCTTCCATGGGGTGGATAGGATATTCCAACAGGACAATGCAACATGTCATACTGGCAGAATTGCCTGGACATTGTAAGAGGAGCACGACTTCTGAGTACCATATTTACTCTTGTGTAAGCAGATTTTTTTTTCCAAAAAAATGAGCCCTGAAAACTACATTTGGCTTATGCATGAGTCAGAGTTAATGAAAACATTCATAAGTGGAGTTCACAAAAACTAAATAATAATTTATTATTACTTTTAGAATTCACTGCGTGAATAAATTTCGTGGTCAGTCCTGATAAGATAAAATTATCCACTCTTAGCAGCATAACAAAAAGTCCTTTAAAGGTTGTGGGCTAACTCTGATTTCCACATCACAAGTGTGGCAGCTATGTTGTTGCTATGGCTGCCAACACTTTTGAGGAAGGTTCAGCTTTCTACGCTTAACTCCAAATAAAAGTTCAAAAAAATATAACTGTGTATTAAGAATAACTACCTAAGTAAGCCTTTCAAGGATCGTGTGAGGAAAAAAAATGGCAAGATTGGGATGACCTCCAGGAAAGCTTTATGAAAACGATGATTCGTTTGATGAAAGTGAGGGCGATGAAAATGAGACCGAAGATTATGTGGATGATGAATCTGAGGCTGATAATAAAGTCCATGACAATTTTCATCAGCTCTTTGGAGAGTCAGATGAAGAAGCTCTGTTTTCTGGTTTTCCCAAACCATGAATTTAGTCATATGTGTGATGAAAAATTTCGCTGTTTCAAATTAGTCTTTGAGATGCTTCTATAATCGGTTACCATTTTGAATTTCATGAAGAAATAACCAGCTCAAAGAAAGCTGGCTTATATTAATTCTCTTATTAATTTCCATAATTAACTTTCATAGCCCCTCCCCTCCAAAAAAAACAGGCTATGTGCATTAGGGGAACTATAAAATTGGTTGATTTGGACTATTTTAATTGTCTTAATCTTTACCGGGTTACTTTTTATTGGAAAAAATCCCCGACCGGAAGTCATTGTCCGCCATCCTGGCTTTCAGGAAAAAATTGCTGCCTTTTGGAATGTCCCGACTTGTGGAGGGGTGATTGTATAATGAATTTTTTTTTTCTCTCAAGTGTTTAAAATTTTTTTGGCCTCGGCTTATGCCAGAGTCATTCTGTTTTTCCACTTTTTTGGGTAAAAAATCGGGGATCGACTTGTATACAAATAGGCTTATACACAAGCATAAACGGTACTTCTCTGGTCCCAATTCCCAAAACCGTGAGTACTTTTGGGATCACCTTGATCTCCATAGATCTTCCATCATGCACCCTTCAGCAGTTATCAGGCACATTGCATTTTGCATGGTCCTAAATCCCACCCAGCATCTTATTAACTTTTCTCACACTGTCTGGCTATATCCCATGCTGCAATGGCATAATATGGCTAACTGTGTGTGTATAATTGCAGGGTTCTCCCCAGGTCCTTTTGAAGGGGTGACCGCCCGGTTGAAAAAACAAAAAAACTGCACAACACTGCATAATGTTTTGTTTTTAATTTTTGTCCGCCCAACTATTTTATCTTTTCACCCACCTGATAAAATTTTCTGGGGAGAACTCTGTAATTGAAATTGATGTTTTATTTTGTGAAGTAAATGTACTTGATTTGGTTTTGCAGCATGATTGTCTCATTACTCATCAGCAATCCAGTTCCAAAATTAGATGACAACATCGAATTTTAATTTTGGTAAAGACTTTATAATGTTGAAACGACAGTTTATTTTTTATTTGTCAGTATTAGTTATTCTTAACTAATTTGTTGTTTTTTTTCAATTGGTAGAGTAAACAAGAATTACTTGTTCAAACTTTCCCACCTAGATGCAGGCCACCAACATGGTACAGATTCTGAAATTTTGCTTAAAAATGAAGTTCAGAAAAACTGATTCGATGCACTGAAAAAAGTTATTTATCTTTTAAAATTAATTTTGTTTTTAAGATCTCGTACAAATTAACAGTGAACAACCCCCCCCCCCTTCCTTATTGTATATGTTAAAATCAATACTCTAAATACGTGTATGTGATAATTTATACCCATTAAGTTATTTTATGATGATTGTTAAATTTTTTTGTTTACTTGTTTTATATGATGATAAAATAAGATTGTTATCATATCTATAACAGTATAAAATATTGTTATAGATATTTTGAAGATTTTTATAATTTTTATCTTTACAAATCACATCAACGAATTTATTCACACAGGTAGGAAAGAATTTAATGCTCCGAGAATTTTCATATTCAGTATAAAATTATTCATGTAGAATTCTTTCACTTTGTATTGTGGATATACAGTATCAGGGATCGTCAGTGAAGAGAATGTACTATTTACTCTCGTTATGGCACCCTCTTCATCTTTTCTTGCTAAAATTTATTTCTGACTCTTTATAGAAAGTATCTTTACAGAGAACAGAAGAAGTATCTTTTTACCACTGATAATGCTGAAAAATTCTGATTAGTATCAACTGAACTGCTGTTCACCCATTAAAAACCTAAGAATTTTATCTTGCACTTAAATTATTAAGAACAAATGGAAGACTACTGTGTCTAAAACCAATTCACCGTATGTTTTCTTATTCTTCCAAATATTGTAAATAGAAGGCCATATTTGTAAATTGAGCACTTATACCGTGATCACACTATAACAACTTGCTGAACATGATAAGAAAATTTAGTCTGAACGGAACATGATTAACTTAAACATGATCATTATATTGAGAACATGTGAAATATCATACACATTCTCATAATATGATAAAATCCTTAAGCATGTTCACAGTCAGTTGGCTCCCATAAACCAATGCCCTCACTAAGGCAGAAAAATGCCGCTTCGAGTATTTCACAGCAAAACTAATTTTGCTTTCATGCCATAATATTTAGTGTTAAATGATGGATGTAGAAGAAAAGGATGAGGCAAAACACCTGGAACAAAACAAAATTGGACAGTGGTAAAACCCTGAAAATAGCTGATGTTTATTATTTTAAAAGTATATCTCAAGACAGGTCTATGAGGGTTTTATCATATGCCATACCTCAGACATGGTTTATTTCTTTCCTTATTTTCATTAATAGTTTATTATTTTGCTCTCTATAACGCCAGCTGTTTTCAGGATCTTGCGCTCTTGTCCAATTTTAGTGAGTGTAAAAGGATATCCGTTTATTCAAGAATAAATTATAATTAAAAGTAAGAGCAGATCAGGATTTCTGATGATCAGAGAAGCCAGAAGCTATTCTGTCATCATCTAGTGACAAAAATTACAACTTTGTCTGAAGATCTGATCAAAATTTTGCAGCTTGTGTAAACCTAGTCATGTTTAAATATCATGATCAACGATTATCGTGTGAACAGGGTACTACCCGAAGGAATTTTCCTTAGCTTTTGGAGTCGGTGTCCTTGGCCACTCCATAAATACTCAGTTTATGAATAAGGCCAAACGGATGTTTATTTATAGTCAATCATGAAATCCATTAAAGGTTACAATATTTTTTCTTATTTTCTGCTTTATAAGAATCATGAACAAAATTATGAAGAAAACTCCAATAAAATGACGAATGAAGCAAATTTTATACACTTGCAAGTAACCAAAGAACTTTGGGAAACCATAGTTTATGTAGAGGAGCTGATGCTTGTGTGATATTAAATTAATGAGAAAATGCAAACAATCATTGTCTTTAATAAAATATTCCAATGGAGCTAAGAAACTGTTGAGTTATGAGAACTTTTAAAAGGAAAACCACACAATCCAAAAGACTCTTACCAGATATGTACATTTTGACGACAATGTCGTCATCATCAGCGTGGTAACAATTTATTACAAAATTGATACAATGAACCAAGAATTACATCCTTTATATTGAGTGGAGGAACCAGTCGGAGGAATGCAGTCAGACAGTAATTACTTTGTGTTTAGTAACTCATCCAATCAGCCATGTTCATAGGGCCACTGTCACTATTAAATAGCTGATTGGACGATTCTCTGGTTATCTCCACAGACTCTTAAGAAGTTTAACAAAATAGGATTTTTGAAAAGATTTCAGGTCTTACAATCAAGGATATGCTTAGCAAAACTCAATTTTTCTATGTTAAAATTTTTAATTCATTAATTCTGGTAATAGTGCTTATTACAAACTGTGCATGATATTTTATAGATACATGTACCAGATTTGTCTCATTTGCGGAATCTTTGTCCTTTTACAAGTTCTCACCAAATTGTTATCTTTTTTGATATTAAAAAAATAGATGTTATTTTTTGAAACTCTTTGGAATTAATAATTCAATATTCCTTTACATAGGATTTTATGTTTTATAATTTATTTTTGCTTTCTAAACTCTCTTGTTTGTTAATGAAATAGTGTACCCAAGTTAAGAAGTGGAAAACTTTATTTGTACAATATTAGTAGGGGAACAATGAATCTTCATCTCTTTTATTAAAAATAGTAATGTTTTAAATGTGGGCAGAAAAATATGTTTTACATGCATCTTTATTTGTTAATGTTATTACATCATTGTAACTTTATGAAACCACTTCCCTTCAGTTCATTCATAAAACTTTATTAAACATCATCGTAATTCCAATTTGTCTATAACTTTTAATGGCGTCAAAATTCTGTTTTTGTTCGTTTCTACAATGGTGCCATTGCTTATCATTTCTCGCAAAATTAGATAAACTTTATCTATGTTGAACATTATCTGAACGATTGTTAAAGATAAAGTTAAAGCAATGTTGCAATGTTCAAAGATCAAAAATTGTAATATTTAAATTAAATAAAACCGAATATAAAACTATGCTTCCAAGATTTTAAAATTGCAAAGGATACATGTAGTTCAGTCTGGTAGGGGTAAAAAAAAAAAAAAAAAAAATTTACAGTAAATAAGCAGTTTGGAAATTAAAACATACAAGGAGGGTTCAAAAAGTGATACACCAAAATTTCTTTCTACTAACAATGCTAACAAGGCAACTGAAATTTTGAGGAGTCCTAATTTGAAGCTTCTGCTGCTAGGTTGCAAGCTGTGCCAGGGAGTGGCTGTGTGATAGCAAGTGTTAAAAATGGCAGATGTCAGTGATGCATGTTACGAATATCGCAGTGTTGCCTCATCCACCCTATAGTCTCGACATGGCACTGTTGGACTTCTGCAAATTTGGCTCTTTAAAAAACACTCCGTGAGATCCAATTCGAGTTCGATGACGATGTTGTGCTCAATGTGAAAAAATGGTTGCTTGAACAGAAACAAAAATGATAGTGAGGGGGATTATACGCTCTTCCATAACACTGGGATGAAGCCAAAGAAACAGAAGGAGGCTTATTTGAAAAATAGTCCGTAGAAATGAGGGTTTTAGCAATACAGTGACCGAGTGATAAAGTTGTATGTTCCATATTTTCAGAAAAATAAATTGTGATACATTACTTTTTGAACTCTCCTTGTATTTAGTATTATCTACTAATAAAATTTTTTGAAGGGGGGAAACCATGAATTGCAAATCGGTTAAAAAGAGTTTAATGATTTAACAGATGGTTCAAGTAATCTTTCCATAAGAACTTTGGATGGAACCATTATCTAGGTAATCTAAAAAGAAATTGGTGAATATAGTTTGTAAGCCTGCTTTGAGACATTGGGCATGTGGATTGAATGAGTGATGAATGGCTGTAGATGGGAAATGAGAGAAATACCGGGTGTTTCAAAAATAACCGGTATACCGTTATATTTGAAAAATCAATAAAAACTAAACGGGTAGCGATAGAAATACACTGTTTGTAATTTCGAAAGTTTGTCTGCCTGAAAATTTACTGTCGTCCCAAGCATATTGCAACACACGGTGTATTTCTATCGCTGCCTGTTTGATTTTTCAAATATACCAGTCATTTTTGAAACACCCGGTATGAGCCCAAAGAAAGTATGACTTCATCATCAAGTACAGGAGCATTTGCAGGTAAATTTAGGAATGATCTTGTATCCATTCCACAGGCAACAAAATGAAACTCCAAAGAAAACTTTTTTGAAAATTGTACAGAGTTCAGTAATAACCCCTCATATCCGTCACCTACAGGACCAAGACATGGTCGGAACATAAACAAGATTGGATAATCCGAGGAACAAAGAAAAGTGTTTGTTGCGGTGTTACTAAGAAATTTTTATAGTTATACATGGATTACATAACAGGTGTCTCACAAAGACTCCCTAATTTTAAGAGTAAATATCTCAGAAATGAACATGGATAGAAGAATGAAGTATGTTTACTTTGAAAACATAAAAATCTGATACATGTACAAAAGTTTCAAAATTAGTTACTAACGTTGCTGACAGGTGGTGTTGCAATACGGAGTCCGAGAAATGGGCTATCAACTGTCCTCTCAGTAGCCATTGCAGTCACATCACAATCGATTCAAAAGTGCACCTTTCAAAGCACCACCTGTCTGCAACATTTGTAACTAATTTTGAAACTTCCATATCAAATTTTTACGGCTTACGAAATAAACATACCACTTGTTTCCTTCTTCTATCGATCTCCATTTCGAGATATTTACTCTTAAAAATCGGGGAGTCCTTTGTGGGACACCCTGTAATTAAACTAAAGACTGTATTTAACCAAACTAAATATTAACAGAAACATTCTACGTATAATATTTTTTTTTTGTTTCCATTCTTGATTTTGTGGATGCATCCCGCTACTTTTTTGCCCACATTACATTCATTGGTGGCTGTTGGATGTTACTAAATGTATTTCAGTGCAACTTTAAATACATCTGTTGCCACAGTCTCCAAACCTTTCATTTCCTTCATCTTCACCTATATAGTCTTCAGCATCAGAAGATGATTTCTATACTGGTATCTTTGTTGGTCGTCTCAGAAATGTCGCCTTTTGCTAGTCACTCTTCTACATATATTGGTGGATATCCTGATGAAGGGCCTGTAGAACGCAGACAATTTTTGCTGTATGTGTTTTGGATTTTAAAGATGTTTGTAGCGTTGCTTCAGATTTGGCCACATTTTTTCCTATGAATTTTGTCATCGTAGACAGACAGTATATTAATAGCATAATCAGTCACGTTTTACTTTCATGTTAAGACAGTGCAGCGGACCTTCAGCCACAAGTAGGTTAATCCGAGGATTCAGATATGAGGGGTTCTACTGTACATAGTTTTCCAGATTGCTGAATTCGAAAATGACTTCCATTTTAATCTATCAACCACCATTTTTTCACAACATGCATACATTGTGGAAAAAAAGTACAACTATAGAATAAGAAGTGACTGTAGATTGAGATCTCCAATTGAGGTAAGTATTTTTTTCAGAAAAAATTAGAAGATCTTGCAACTGAAATGCACCTTGTAGAAGACAGAATGTTTATACTTTTGAGCGTTTCTGCATAATACTGATAGCAATCATTAAACTCTTAGTGAAAGAAAAAAAAAAATCCATAGTCTCATTAAATTCGTGGACTCTGCATATAGCATTGTTGGGATACACTACAGTACAAAAGTTGCATAATTTGATGTCTTTAAGTTCCTCTCTCATTTGAGCAGAGTTACTTGCATGCATACAGAATAAACAGAACGATGGTCTCGTTTTGAAGGACAGTTGAATGCTAGTGGAGGAACCCGAGAATGTCGCAGTTTAAGCAACAAGGGAACATGAAGTTTGCCAAAACTTAGGCAAATCAGCATCTGAGCTTTGGCCCAGTAAGAATTAGCTGTTGATACACAACAACGTCCCTGCATATCAATCGGTGCTTGTCCAAAAGGAATTGGCACGGCAACAAGTCATTGTTTTGCCAAATCGACCATACTCTTCAACTCGTACAATGTTATTTTTTTTTTTCTCTCTGCTGCATGAAAGAAAAGCTACATGGGTGTAGATTTCAGTTGGTAAGGAAATCACCACTGCCACAAGAATAGCCATATGGGATATCCCTGCCAATGCCTTTTAGAGATGTTTCCAACAGCTATAGTAATAAATAAAACACTCTTTTACCACAACAAGATTGAAAAAGGAAAAATACAACCTTAACCTGGAAACGCTTTTCGAGGGCAAAGCTCTCATCATTCAGCAGGGAACCAAGGAATACAACGGAAAAAACTGATAGAACTGACTTGAAACTCGAAAAACCAAGTATATATAGCGATTTGACTAGCAATTTAGGCCAATCGGAGAATAGTCACGTAAAAAGACAAAATTTAGTGATTGGACAACTAAGTTCATCATTGGATTAAAGAAGAGTCACCAATGGAGCGCAGGTCTGAATTTAGTAACAGGTCACAATTGGTTTTCTGTATGGCCATGCTCTCAAAAACGTCCAGTAGTCGATTTTTATTTATTAACTTTTGCTCCTTTTTTCCAGAAAATTGTTTAATTACGGCTACTCCAACAGCTATAACAATATTGGCCAATATGCATGGTGGCCAATGGTCACTATTTTGAGCGAGGATGTGGACATATGAAGCGTGTATGACAATGTCAAATGGCACAACAAAAACAACAGTCCATGAACTTAATAACTGTAGCAGGTATATAGATGATATCTTTCTTTAACATACCACTTTTTCAAAATACGTATCCAAAATTTCAACCAAAAGTTGCAAAAACTCCAAAATTGCAAGCTCATTCTGTAAATAAATATATAAAAATGTTAGAAGATAATTTCAAAATTTTAAAAAGGCAGATCAGGTACTGTATATCCAAAGAAAAACACCTGGGTGTATCCAATTAAAATTTTCGATTTCAATAGTTATACATTGTAGTACAAGAAAATTAACATTTTTAAGAATTGCCATTTGGAAATAAAATTGGATACATCCAGTTTGTTTGGTTTTTTTATTAGGAGAACTATAGTTGATCCGTGTTTAAAAACACAAGTTATACTTTAAAAAAAAAATGACAAGAAGATATTACTTCATCATGATTAACGCCAACAATAAAGTGAAGGGAACCAAATCGCCTGTGGATCAATCGAAAATCCTTGTAATCAAGAAATGAACACTGAAAAATAACAAGATAATGAGATTTTGACACGAAATAATCCAATAAAGAAATAGATTGTTATTTACCTGGTTCTCATTTCTTGACAAACATTTTAGAATGACCTTTGATTCTAAAGATAATCTTTCTTCCAATTGCTTAAATTCATAATGGGATGATAATCTCAACTTCCCTTGCTTATTTACTATTAACAGGAACTTCAGCATTTTGGTTATCTACCAGAGATGAATTGTAATTAATATTTAACCTCGCCTACACATTATTTATTAAAACTTCTTATAGTTATTTTATAACGAGCTGAGAATGCATAGATTTTCAAAAGCACAAAAACGTTGAAGTAAGATTTGTTCAAAACCCTAATCACTAGCGGGATGGTTTATGTTGTTGTGTCAAATAAGTATTAGGGGCATGGTCAAGTATTGCTAAAAACAAAATTGGAATGAAGGACTTTGATAAAGCAATCTCATTTAATATGACTGGTGCATTTCTGCAGTTTCGTTATATTTAGTAACATTTTTTAAAGCAGGGGTCACAGAAAATTTGTTGGGTGACCAATTTTTTTTCAATTTTCTATATATGTACTAAGTATAAATGTTTGTATTCATGTGGATAAAACATATTAGAATCAATGTTGCAGAACACCAAAGATTTGGAGGTCCTTTGGAATTTTACATGTGAAAGTGGGGTTGTGAGACCAAAAAGAAATGTTGATCTATAGAGCCAAATTACAAATGTTAAAATAATCCTCCAACCAATAATTAAAAATACAACAATCATTAATTAAAATATAATTATTGAGTAGTATTGTTAAGTAAATCAAGTCCAATTTGAAATAAGTAGTATTTTAAACATCTTCCAATATATCATTTAAACTTTCAACAATAGCTTAAATAACTGACAATAACTCATCTATTTCTGGTTATATCTGTCCAACAAAAGTTTGACTGTTAACTTCTGATTTCAATTGTTAGTGTTGCAAAATCAAATTAGGACATCTAACAATTGAAATTGGAAATTTAATTGAATATGCCCAGTCAAACTTTTGTTACATAAAGTAAAGTTACTTTACAATACCACTTGATAATTATATAAGAATTTGTATTGCTTCATTCCAACAAGTAATGATTGGGCCTCATCTCATTAAGTCTTTGCTCCTGCTTTTATTTAAAAATTTTCTTCCACTTAAGAGAGTTCTTTGCGAGATCAAAAGTCCTTCATATCTTCGCTTTCATATACAATTGTAGAATAAATAAAGCATTAATGAAAGTTTGATTGACTGATTGAATTGAGCCATTGTATATTTGCAGTGAGCAGTTTACAACATTTGAACATCCTTCAATAATATGTAAAGACCAGACTTTTCCGTGGCTAAATTAGAAAGAATTTTCTATATTTATTCTCTGTTTGAATTTGGTAAACTGAGTTTGGGAGGGAACTATAAGAGTATATATATTATGCCGTTTGGTATATACTGCTATATAAGGTGCAATAAAGCCAGAATAGATTATTATTGAAATAACTGTTTTGTTAACTTTAAAATTTAAACCCTTTCCTCATTATTTCAAAGAATTCCCTTTCAAGATGAATGCTCATGGTATTTTGCAGCTCCTGAATAGTTCTTGATGTTTACCAAATGTAATCAGTTTTTTTATTCATGCCTTTCATACATGATACCAGAAAACTGCACTATGAAACTATCCGAAAAGTTCCTGAAATTGTTTTAATTTTAAAATATATGCAAATGAGTCTAAGTACATTTCAAAGACAGGAAAAATTCTGTCATAGTCTCACACAAACATATGTCTTGTTGCTGTCATCATTGAGCAGGCACTGTTTCTTGAATCCATAGATTAAGTACAACCAAACACTGCTGGGTACCATGCCATGAACCTTTGTGAAGCAATATGTCATCCATCATCAAGCCAAATATTTAGACTAGGTGAGCACTTTTCCATTGATGTATTTGCTTTATGCTGTGAATTCTTGTGGCTGGGTGTGGGTTTGGTTAGGAAAACCACTGCAGAAAAACACAGAATATTAGAACAAGCCTGTGGCCTAAAGGACACACTCTAGGGTTATCAGAATTTTTATAGGAAAAAGAGAGACAACTGTAAGTCGATGAAACTGCAGCAGGAAAAAAAAGTATGATTCTCTTAACTAAGCTAAAGAATAAATTAAAAACTGACCTTACGAATCTGTGGATGCTAGAATACATGAGAGAGAGAAAGGAGACTCCACTTGTCCACAAGAACATTTTAATACACCATATATGTATACATTTCGGTCACAATGTGGCCTTCTTCAGTATGACTCAGGTTACAAAAGTTCAGATACAAGTTTATATAAAGAGGAGGGACCAATCAGAATGCAGGGCATCATGTTTGGTTTACAAAAGAAGGAATTTTTTTTTTTTTACTTCTGAATTTTTTTGTTTCATAAGTGTATTTTGTCATTGGACACTTGACCCTCTCCAATCCTGAATTACCCTTCTTTTGTAAACCAAACATGATGCCCTGCATTCTGATTGGTCCCTCCTCTTTATATAAACTTGTATCTGAACTTTTGTAACCTGAGTCATACTGAAGAAGGCCACATTGTGACCGAAATATATACATATATGGTGTATTAAAATGTTCTTGTGGACAAGTGGAGTCTCCTTTCTCTCTCTCATGTATGATTCTCTTGTTTCAATTAATTTTAGAAGAAAAAAAACAAAAACATATAGGCATGAATGAAAAAACAAAGATATTTTAATTATTTTATCCAAGCACACCACCGACATGGATAGTGCGTTGTAGATACGAACATACAGTAACCTTAAAAAATGGGTTACAGTTATGACTAGATCAAGTATTTAAATATGGCCTAATATCAGTTGATCACAATTGTTCAGGATCATTATCACTTGGCACTGTACCAGAAGATCATAACATGATTGTCCAAAGAACTGAACATCAAAACAAAAGTGAGGAGTAAATAGCACAATGCACGAAAGTGGAATCATATTTTCTGACATAGGTCTATATAACTTTTTTTTCCTTTTCCCTGAGATAAAAAAGTTGATTTATCGCATTAGTTGGTGCCAAACTCACCAACCAAATGGGATTCCAGGATGCATTCCACTTTCGGAAGAAAGTTGAGGTTGGTATGTCTCTCTCTCGAGGGAAATGCTTTGAAATGATGGGAGTGTTGTAAATTTACAGGGAATTTTTGGATAGAATCTTACGGTTACTGTGCAGAAGATTAAATGTTAAACTAAGCAACATGAAGAAAAGGCAAGTGCCATTTTTGATTTGTACTATCTACACAGTTGCAAATCCCACAAATCACAAACTTTTACTACTCTTAGCACTATGGGCCTCATTAGTCATTATTTTCCGTTACTCGAACGCCATCCATGCTCTGTCTACAATGTCCCTTTCCGAGGATTACCTATATAGACATTACCTATTTGGTTACAGGGGCAGTTGGTTTCCCTGTGGTCGGTTACAGGTGATAATGTTTTTCTCCTGTGAATTGTGGCCTTTGCGATTGTGCAGATAGTACAAATTTAGTGTGTTTTTTTTGAATAAGTCACTCATAACACAAATCTGGCCCCTTCTTGATTCTGTTTAAGTTGTTTATTGACGAGGGTTGTTCAAGAATTTTTGCCTCCTAGTCCGTAACTTTTTTATTTGTTAATCGATTTTCAAAATTCTTTTTGTATGTAATATCTGATACAAAAATAATTTGTAATGCACTATTCACTTTTCAACACAGCCCCCATCCCTTTCCACGCATTGTGCCAACTCGTGACTAATCGGATGAATCCGCCGGAGAGGAATTCCGAGGTTGTTGTCGACACCAGGATTGATGGCAGCTTTGGACCCTCTTCTGCATCACGATAATGTCCGCCCGCACACGATCACTACACACCAGAGACATTGCAGCGCTTACAGTTCAAAGATGAAAAACTGCAATTCAAAAATGAAAGACTTTGCATCTTGCGACTTTCACAACTTCCCAAAGAAGAAAGAGAACCTTAAGGGACATGAGTTGCATTCTGACGACGAGGTGAAAGATGCCATTCAATCCTCGTGTCGACAACAACTACGGAATTCCTCTCCGATGGGTTCACAAGACTAGTCACGCGTTGGCGCAATGCGTGGAAAGGGATGGGGACTATGTCGAAAAGTGAATAGTGCATTATATAGAGGACAGATGTAAGTATCAGATATGAAAAGAATTTTGGAAATTGGTTAACAAATAAAAAAGTTACGGACCAGGAGGCAAAATTTTTTGAACGACCCTCGTATTTTATATTTTTTTTTATATATTTTAGATGAAGTGGAACATAAAACTAGGATTCCTTAAACTTTTTTAATTATAAACTATATTTTTTAAAGTTAATTATTTTTAAAGAAATTCATTTCTTTTAATTACATTCTTAGTAATCGTGGTCGTCTATTATTGTAAAGAAAGCACTGAACCTTATCGTTACTGTGATAACTCGCTTTTTAACCCCCCCTTCATCCGTTCTGGATTTTATGTCTATGTTGATAAATTTTCAATCACTTTGTCCATCATTGACCAGAAGCTCCAAGCATGGAGAAGGATAAATCTATATTGAAAATCTTGCACATTTAATGACAAGAGGACAAACGTGATAACAAACACATGATTCGTAAAGTTAATCAATAAATACTATTAATGTATATCCCGCATGATGTCATCCCGAGCAAAGAAACACCACCCAAAACTGAATGAAAGAAGCGTGCTGGCAGTGCCTTGGTACGCCTTCATTTATCGGAAATCGTCGCTAGACGGCGCCATGTTGCAGGATGACGTCACTGCCAAATCTTCATCCCACAATTCTTCACTTCATGGATGGTTTTTGTAATGGCGACCATGTAATCATGGCGGGCGGATTAAACGAACAAGAATATAATAAACAGTTTACCACGGCGAACAGTGGGATTAATATAGGCGTCAAACAGAATCATGAGGAGAACAATCAAAGGGTGCCATATTCCATTCCAGGGATCTTACATTTTATTCAGCATGAATGGGCTCGATTTGAAATGCAGAGATCCCAATGGGAAGTAGAAAGAGCAGAGTTGCAAGTAAGTAATTTACCGGAGATATAAAAGCAAATGAAGATTTTAGGAGACGTTTTTGCAGCAAAGCTAACCCCCCTCGTTGGCTTTAGTTGTCTTCAGCCTTTGCGTAAGTGAAGAACGGTTTGTGTATTAAAATATCACGATCGCCAGCGAAAGCAAGTAGTGAGTAGAAGAAAAATGAGAGGAAAAAAAAAAAGTTCGCCATATTATCAAAGTTCAAAATGGCGGAGATGATGTAAGAAACCACCCTATCGTTTTGACAACTGAATAAGTCAATCGGATTGATGCTAATAAACGAAAAAGTGCGTGTTTCTGTTCGCTTTCATAAGCAAACGCAGCGTGGAGGTGTAAAATGTAGTCGATTGCATGTGATGAGCTCTAAAATGCACGTACCGGTGAAGTGGAGCGGAGATGCTGTCTCCTTTGCTTAGACAAGGTGTATCGTTTCGTATAGTGTGTAAATTAATTATTTAAAATCTCAGTCATTACATTAGACGCTTGCACAAGCATCGTATTATCTAGTGTGTACCTCTCTTATCTTTATTTCTACACTAGGTGTGGTACTTTAAGCTTGAACTGAAACCGCACGATCTCGTTTACTCATTATGACGCAAATAATAATTCAGACCATGAGGAGTAAAGAAATGATGTTGATGCCTCGCTATGTGGCCTAGTCTAAGAATTTGAATTATTTTCTTTTTTCCCTTCTTAATTCTAAGCTATTTAATTTGCTTTTACAAACTATGAATGAAATCAATAAAGATTTTAATACTGCAAATAATGACTCCTAAAAGAATTACATAAATTGCTAAATGTATACTTTTGTAAAAATTTTGAATCATAACTTAAGCCAAGCTCCAATCTCACTGACATGCACAAAATGCATCACAGTATTTATAAATAATTTTCTTCCTTATTATTATTTTTTTTTCAGAGCTCATAGTATAATAATAATAACTACAACTAAGTGATCAAGGTTAAATTATATTAATTAAAATAAATTATTACAAAGGAAATAAAAAAGCCCAAAATAAACCCAGTCAAATAATCAAAAAATCAAATTTGAAAAATAGTTCCGTAATAAACTAATTAAACGCATAGACATTTTTTGTAACAGGAAAAATATTGTGTTTAACATTCAAGGATGATGTTAGATGAAGCCCCCTAATGTCATTTGGAAACAAATAAAAACTGTCAACTTCTAAAGAATTCAGATATGGGCATAGGATATATTTCAGTGTGTTGTTTTGTTGTTGTATTTGATAAGCTAGAGTAGATTGGCTAATACCAACCTCGTATAAAACCAAAAGTAACGTTAAAAAAAAAAAGACTAAAAAGAAAAAAATAAAATATTGTAACTAGGGTTAGCGCTAGAACCAAAAGTCTAGTGTGAAAACTGCGAGTCAAATTTCACAAGATGCGAGTCAAACTATATAATCTTTTTGACTTCTGTATTTTTACATATTTACAATCTCCATAGTTAATTAGATATAAAAATAAGACCACATGTGACAAAACGAAGTAAGATTAATATGTGGTGAGAAGGATGTGGCCGATAATATTCAATTTTGACTCGTTGGTCAAAAAAATCACGACTCAGTTTTAAGCAAAGGTACCCATTTGATGTGTAAATTGCGATTAAGTGCAATCCCTGGTGATGAATTGCTTATACTTAAAAAAAAAAAAAAAAAAGTGTAAGTTTAAATTTACAGATCTAAATGCCCCTTAAAACACCCATGGGCTGTAACAGTGGCACACCTCAAAAAATTCAAAAATGAGATAACCCATAGATAACAGTAAAATTGGCAATTCTACCATCCAACAATACTGGCACCATGATAAACATAAAATATGTGAGGCATTTAAGGGGATCAATACTGTGAAAGTCAAAAAAATTAAAATCTTCATATTTCCCAGAGTTCCCACTAGAATTACAAACTTTTTTGGGGCACTTAAAGTTAGTAATTTGTAGATTTAAATGATACCAAGCTGAACTTATTTTGATATATTATTAAATTTTGCACTTAAGAAGAAGGGTGTTTTAGGTACACATTCTGACTAAACAAACCAGGATACAAAGATTTACTTTACACCAACAAAAAGATCAAAAAATTTACATTAAGAACACCCCACACTCTGGCTTGTCAAATACACATATGGGCTGTCCATCAATTTACAAATCCTATAATAAAAATAAAAAATATAAGTCAAATAAACTAATAACAGCAAAAGTAAAGGTGAAAGAAACACAATAACCATTTAATTCGAAAATTATTGACAGTCTAACAAAATTCTCAAAAACTTTTTCAGAAGTGTTGATTTTTGAGATGTGCCATTGTTGTACCCCTTTGGCAATACTTATTTGCATAATTTAAAATATTATTGGATAGTATTGAGTATATTTTAATAATTAGATAGGCGTTGTTCGACCAGATTTGCAAGACATAGATCATGTTCATTAATGTATGTCAGAATTGAGTTGATGATGCTTATCGTTATTGCCAGGGTGTCATCAGCAGTCTTATATCAGTTTGATTTTAATATCTCATAACGTAATCTGTCAGTTGATGCTAATTTGGGAAGCTCGTGTAGTGATAAAAAAATTTTGAGCTGAAACTAATATCAATAACACCTATGCCTAATAATATATCAATTATAAAAATATTTCGTAACAGTTCATGTTCGTGATTTCATATGCACATTGTAGGTATGTACGCAAATAGCTACTTATGAAATTTGATAGAAATTGATATATTTTACACTTTAAACAGAACTTTTTATTATATGATTAAATTGTCATTTTTATGCTTATGGGTATTAAAAAGTTGTATTTAATGTGCAAAATATTTCAATTTCCATCTTGTTTCATAATTGGCTATTTGCTTCTTTATGTGTATTTAATGTGCCTATGAAATCATTGAATATAAACTGTGACACGTAATATTTTTATAATCAATATATCGCTACACATAGATGTTACTTATATTAGTTTCAGTTCGGGATTTATTATCACTGCGTGAGCTTCCAGAGTAAGTGCATGATCGTGAACATGGTCGATTATATTATGTCATTCAACATCAAAAGATGAAACTTCGTTTCTCTTAAAAAAATTCGAATACAGTGGAAGTCGTTTATTCGGATCAGTTTGGGACAGGCTCTTTTTTTTTGATGATGACTATAAGTGCAGGTATTTTTTTTTATTTTTTTAAATAATAACTCACTGATAACAGATTTTCTGTGCTTATAATAAGCAGCTTCCACTGTATTTTTTTAAAATTCGATTTTAAATTATGCTACTCATCAAAAGATGATTGAATATATTCAGACTGAAACAATGAAGCTTTTGATGTAATTTTAAGTGATTAATGTCCACAAAGAATTTTTTTTTTTTTTTTTTTTTTTTATTAATTTATTAAGGTGTCGTTTATTTATAATTTGATGATCGAAAACTGTGCAACGTAATTTTAAAAGATAATAACTTATAAAAAAAAATGTTTAGTTATTCGTTCTGAATTCTAAAGGTTTTCTTTTATGTTTTAATTTTATTTTATTTTTTGATGGCAGGATAGTCTTATGCTAATTTCCAGATTGATTGGAAAGGTTCTAATGGTTTTATCGAGGAAGGGAAAAAATAAAAAAATAAAAAAAATGAATGAGGACAGCTTTTTGTTGAGCATAGAAAGGGGAGAACAGGTTTAGAAGATGAAACTCCCCGTTTTTGAAGATTTTTATTAAGTTGAACAGTCTTTTTAGTTTTTGAGTTTATTTTAAAACTTGTTGGATTTTCTTTAATAATTTTGCATTTTAAATTTAGTTTGTTATGGTGGAGGAGCTGAAAAATACGAATTTTCTGAGAAATTTTTTCTGGGAGAAATAAAATAGCCTGGAGCACCCAGGTGAAGATTATATTTTTGCCTTCTCACTCCTCTGGTTTTACTTTCTTTCTTAAATCATTAGAAGTGAATCGTCTAAAGTGAAGTGAAATGCGTTTTTTAATAATTGATTGTTAAAATGAAACTCGTATCTCAGCTGTAAGAAATAATGGGCTTTCGTAATAATTTACATTGAGAGCATAAAGAAAATGTTCTTTAACTACTCCAGACAATAAAGGAGTTACATTATAAATGGAAGCACAATATGATCAACTTAAAGACTTTCTTTTGGCTAAACATTGATAGCAAAGGATAGTGACCCATTATGGGGCAAATTGCCAGTAGCTATGAAACAAGGAAACAGCTAGTTGAAATAATCCAAGATGTCATTTCTTATTCTGGATTACTATATTCCATATTGCCTTTGAAACTTATTTTTAATTATGGTGTATAAATAACGATTCCTTTGAACTGTGAGGGAGTGAGGGGTGGGATGGGATGTTAATGTTTTTGTTAGTCACAGTTTTGAAAAATTATGTTTAAAGCTGAATGCAAATGCTTCACATTCATTCATCAGCATTGGCAGAGTTATTATTACAGCAATGCTTAACCCTTTGCAATTAATTTGTCTTTAATTTCAAAGTAACTGTGTTGAGGTTTTTAATCCTTTATGTTCTTAGGATTTTGAAGGAATAAACGTTTGTTTTTTTAAAGTTAAATTTAGATTGTCCTTTAATTTAAACTTTAAATATTAGTTACATGTATTTGCTTTCTGATACATGCATGAATTGTGTGCTTAAATTGCTTTTTTTTGGCACTTGCTCAAAATACATAGTTAGCGTGATATGTATCTATAAGAATTTATTTGGGGGAGCAATATTAAAGTGTTATTGATTTTCAGTTAACTTTGCAGCATGATTTAAATTAAAAAAAACTTTTTATTTTTCTGAATTAAAAAATTTTCACTACAAAAAATCATAGGGGTTTTTAAGCATATTCTTCACTTTTCGTCGAAATACATTAAAAAGAAAAAAAAATAAATAAGACAAATAACAATTTTGTTTTTTATGGAGAAAATCACGTACATGTACTTTTAATATTGATGTTATTGACTTAGTAAATGGGGTGACAGCCACGAAAATGAAGATGCATTATGGAATAAAAAGGTTTATGAAATGAAAGTTTTTAAATTTTTAACCCAGTAGATGAAACTTTTATCAAATAGCCTGTAGAAAATTTTTCTAATATTTTTTTTTTATATTACAAGCTTTAAACATTAAGGAATATAGCCTCAGTTCGAAATTTAATGAATGGTTCACTTATTGGATTGAGTAGTTGCTTTCAAGTGATAGAAAGATTTTAGTTAATTAACCGAGAGCAAATTGATTTTATAGTATTAAAAATAATCCTATAATATTGCCTGTGGCCTGCATAAATGATAACATGTTTCTCTTTATGGCTTAAAAGAGAAAAATCAGTGTTGGATTAAATTGCATTATATTGTTTGGGATGCACCTGCATTGAAGAAGCTTCCTTTTCTTAAGATGCCTGACATTTTTTTATTCAGACAGAATTGCTGCCTGCAAAATATTGAAGCTCTCATTTTTTATTGTCACATTGGGCTTTTTAAAAGTCAATATCAAATTATACTTGAAACGTGTTTGTCTGTTAAAAGGTTTATTAAAAGAAGAAATTTAAGAAGGTTTTTTTTGTCACAATATTGAAAGAAGAAATTTTTTTGTCACGATATTGACTTTTAAAAAGCCCACTGTGACAATAAAAAATGGAGAGTTTCAATATTTTGCAGGCAATAATTCTGTCTGAACAAAAAAAGGTTTCTCAACTTAGATGATTGATGGAAAAGTATAGATATTGCAATTAAATTGCCATTTATAATGCCATTTCCTTTCTTACGTTTCTTATATTCTAAAATTGCAGTTCTACTCTCTATATATTATATTTAGGCAATATGCCCAATATTTATCATATACTAAGAGTATATTTGTTCTGATAGAAGTAATTCACATTCCCATTGTTATGTTTTGTTACTTTTGTTTATTCTTGTCTTGCTGACCATTTCTGTTTGCAACTGGCCACGAAACTGGCTTTACTATCCATGATTACTGGTGAAACCGATAGGTTGATAAAATTGATAACTTCTGCAGATTAGCATTCCAGCCAGTGTGTTTTTTTTTGTTTTTTTTTTATTATATAAAAAGAGATTTTGAATAAGGATAGAAGTTTTGTATTAATTTATAAATTATAAAGCTCATGCAGAGAAAGAAGAGTCCAATCAGAATTGTTCTCATTTCAATTGCCCATATCGAGTAACTGCACAATATGTGCAAGCGATCATTTCGTGACAGGTGCAGTCGATCTTGCTTTGTGAAAAATGAAAGTTATTCGCTGCGGTCTCAAAGATTACTTTTTGTTAGTACAGCATGTATTGGTCGTGTTGGCTAAGAGTAGCTGTTTCACCTGTTCCAATTGGCTCTTGCCACTTTCATTCGCATATCTGGCTGCGGTAGCTATAGATTGGTTAATTTGAGCATTGGAAGGCATATTGTCACTTTTGCCAATTGCTTACTCTAAAATAATTATGTGAACTACCTATGTAGTACAGCACGGGACCCTTTATCTGGAATGCTCAGGACTTGGCGTGTTCTGGAAGGGTTTTTTCTGTAATTTGGAGGATTAACAAGGAACTATCTGAACCTGTATCTCACAGTTTCACACCAAATTGAAATATGTTACTCGCCTAAAGCTACTATTAATGCTTCCAAAACAAGAAATCTCTATATTCAAAGTAAACCACGAAAATGAAAAAATTTTAGTGCACATAGCCACACAAAGACTCCATTGTTACTAATATTGATACTCCATTGTTATTTTGCAAGCATCAGTAGTAGCTTTACTGAGTAACATATTTCAATTTGGTGTGAAACTCTGAGATACAGGTTCGGATGGTGTCCTTTTAATTTTAGAATCAAGTGAATAGACTGTATAAACGTAATTCAATTCATTAAAAGACTTAGTACTCAAAATTACAGGAAAACCCTTTATCCAAAATATCCCAACTCTCACCCCTCCCAAGCATTCTAGATAAAAGGTCCTAAACTGTTCTCAGAGTATAGTAAAGGCTAATCACATTGTTACTTTTACTGCAATAAACAAGCATGCCTCTAATATAATTATTTCATGAAATTATCATATATCTTTTGAAATATTTTAGTTAGTACCTTGTCCCATTATGAACTTATTATTAAACATTTGCCAGTGTTTTATCGAGACTGCCTAATTATAATTTTTTTTCTTCTTCTAAATCAACGGAGACTTGATACAGACAGGATTGATCAAGATAAAAGATATTTAAGAGAAGCTTTTATAAACATGACATTTAACTATTTGAATGGTCAGATCATATTACATGTAATTTGAAAATTCATATTTTTTTGGAAAATCATAAAACTGTACTTGCATAATAATAATAATAAAAAAGAAAGCTAGTAGATAAGAGATTCAAAATAATTGCTATCTCCCATCGTGGGATGCTTGCATAGAGAGGGCTCTTGCTATGTATTGCCCTCTGCTGTTGGCTTGCAGCTTATGGGGCTAGACGATCAGGGTCAAAGCCTGGTTATGGGCTTTGTGCATTCAAAAGTTAAAGTTTAGGCTGACTTTGGATCCAAAATTCTTTGTTTATAAATGTTTTTAAAGTTATCAAAATATATCCAGCCTTTTTTTTTTCTTTTATTCTAATATCAATATGTAAATACTTTTTGTTTACATATAAAAAGAATTATATTTGTTATTCTTTACACATTTTAATTATGAATAAAATTTGATAGACTGAATAAGAAAATATTTTCTTGATGTGCCAACACTTTTTATGCTGATAGCAATGGTCAATTAAATTAAAATGCTCGGCTGCTTTATCACATTTAATGCGTAGATTCTCTCATAGTTATTTGATGCAAATAAATACGATTTGTCAAGTTTAACCCATTTGAACCTATCATTTTAACAAGACAGATGCTTTTTTATTTTTTATTATTACAGAAAATATTAGATTAATTTTTTCTCACATTTTTAAATGTTTCTTTATTTGACTATCACCTACAGCCCTGTTATGCTTTTAAGACTACAATAAAGTTAGAAAAATGTAATAAAAATTATAATAATGTTTTCTCATTTAATACTCTTCAAATAACAATTAAACACAAAAAAAAGAAAAAAGACAAAAGAGTTAAAAGATAAAAAAAAAAAAAAGTTTCTTATATGGGTTAAGGACAGTATAGTACTCGGTTCCAGAAAAAAATCTCAGACAGTTCATGGTTTAGAAGTTCTGTATAAAACCTATTTTAGGTTTATGGAATAAATATAGCCTATACTCATTCAGTCAAGAATAATAGAGCTTTGGTCAATGAAGAATTTTTTTAGCACATTGTTTGCTACTTTGTTACATATTTTACTACATTGAAAAATTCTTTTTTCTTTTTTATATACTTGTATGTTTTAATTTATAGACATGGCCAGTGTTTTTAAAACCCGCATTTCATAAATTTATGTTGCCTAATGAAGCATCGAATACATGGACTCTATTCATAAATTAGAATGATTTTGTACTTAGGGTTCTGTTCCCACCCAGAATGTGCTGGTATACGGGCAATTAGTATAAAAGTAATGATAATTATACTTAAAAGGGAAGGCTGCAACCTCCGTCCTATTGATTTCGTTTGGCTTTAACATACAGGTTGGGGGTCATCTCAAAAAGGACTTGTACAAAAAGGTTTAGGTCATGACACTGGATTGGTTTTAGACCTAGGATAGAGGTTCTCAACATTTTGACTAGAGGAGCCCTTTTTTTATTATTTATTTTTATGGTGGAGCCCCTTATGAAAGAAATTGCTCAGATATTATTCAGTTCCCGAAAGGGCCGAATCATTCTGATGGCCGCAGTAAGTTTTATTTAATTAATTATTTCTTGTTATTATTTTTTTCAATAACTTTTATTTCCTTGGAGCGGCCGTGGAGCACATGTTGAGAAACGCTGACTTAGGGGAATCGAAAGATTGCTACTTCAGTTACAATGAGTGCCACAGTGTAGGTTCATAAGCAACACTCTTAAATCACTGATTCCTCGATTACTCAAAAACTATTACTGGTAGTTTGTGAACCTGATTGCTTGTTGGTTTATTTTTTTTTTCTTTTCTTTCTTTTTTTTTTTTTAATCAATCTATCGGCTCCCCAAGGTCAAAAACTGATCTAGGGGAACCGGTATCATCATGACTTTTGACTTCGATTTTTTCAAAAAACTAAGGCATGACCTAAACCATTTTACATGAGTTACTTTTCGATAGCCCCCCCACTCCAAACAGTATGTTAAAGCCGATCAAAATCTGTGTGATGAATGTTGTGGCCTGCTGCAGTTCGTACAAGCAGTTGTTCAGTAAGACCAATAGAAATATAAATCCTGTTTATACATCTTTTTTGCTTATCTCGATGGACTGAGTGTGTTAGAGTGCAGATCTTCGGACTCTCATGATAATCACGTCATGGTCTGAATCCAGCGGTGATATGGATTTAGTGTTTGGTTTTCTAAGTCCTACGAACAGTCTTCGATCTGCATTTGGGCAGCATAGAGGCCTATTAGCCAATTTTCCCTCAAATTAACCATGCTTTGTGCATGGAAAGAATTTCCAGGACATCTCATCCTGCAATGGATAGAATGATGGACATTTATACATTGGGTTTGAAAATGCATGTTTTTGAAATAGCAAAGTTGAAACGGAATTTCAGAAACTAAATATTATGGTAACCTGCGGGACTTACTTTTTTTTTATGTGTGGAAAAAATCTTTTTCTGTGGTACATGTAAAACAAATTGGATCAACTTGACCTCCAACAGGAGTGGCACATTTAACCCCTTCCAAATTCCGCTACTGAATACAGCTATTTTACTATCTTCAGGAGTATCAATAACATGAGCGTACCATAGCCTAATAGAAGCTAATTACACTTAAGCGAAACAAGCATTACTCACTTTTATGTCATTATTCTATGATCTGACCCTTTGTTCCTATAAAGGTTGACATGCACCAGTATTCTCCCCAGAAATTTTATCAGGTGGATGGAAGGAAGAAATAGCCAAGTGGACAAAATTTAAAATTATGCAAAATTAATTATTATTATTATTTTTTTTTTGTTTAATAAATTGGTGAGAACCAAAAACAACAAGGGAAGTACACAAAGTTATTCAACACACTTTTTTTTTTTTTTTGTGTGTGTGTGTGCACGTAACAATACCTTGCAGTGTGCTCCCCAGAAAATTTTATCAGGTGGGTGGAAAGATAAAATAGCCAGGCGGACAGCAATTAAAAACAAATGAACACTATGAGATGTTGTGCAGCTTTTCGTGTATTCAGCCGGGCAGTCAGCAAAATAAGCCGGGCAGCGTGCCCCTTCAAAAGGGCCTGGAGAGAACCCTGTCCTTGGTAGGCATGGCGTTGCCTGGCGGCAGTAGCGCTCCGGAAGTTCAAAAAACATGGCAGTAAGATGGGAAGCATAATCGTTACCAGTGGTCGCCAAAAGAAATGCAGTTAGAGCACTATTATTAAGCACCACAAAACCTTAATTTTGCTGTACAATTATTCATCTCAAAATAATTTATACAAACAGCATAAGATAAGCATCCATGAATACTATTTTTATATAAAATTATAAAGCACTACGATACATATCCCATTACCAACGCAACATATCGACGTTTCGCATGATGCCAGCCTCGTCTCACATGACAGAAAATTTACGAAGATTACTGAATTAATTAATAAAATGAAATAATAAATTAAGGAAATGGTTATTAATTACTATACACAATTTATTACTGGAAGGCAATAGGCTAATTTTAATAATTTATTTTTAAAAACTAAGTTTGTTTAGAAACTTGAGGATCCATTCAGTTGTCGTCTGCTGCCGACTTCCGTTGCTTTCATAAAGTGGATTCGTGGTTGTTGCTGACTAGCTGTTACCTGCGACTTCATCCACGTTAAAGTCAACTTCATCGCCTGCAAGTATAGATTTCTTATTTCCTGAGATTTCATGATTAGTCAGTGAAGGGCATTTCCATTTTATATTAAGACACTACCCCAAATAAATCGAGATCAGGAAGGAAAAATTAGATTATTACTATATTTTATGGTTGAATAGAATTAATGTGAAGGCCAAAAAATTATGAAAAAGTTTCAGTATTGGGCTGCCACTCTCTAAGAGTGAAGGCCTGTGTTCATTTCAGAAACTCAAAAAATTTTTTTTTTTTTGCTGAAATCGACTTAAAAACTCATGATTCAAAAAGATATGTTGAAATTTTGAGAAAAATAAATTCCATCTGTATGTATGTATGTGACCAGTTTTGTGCAGCTAACTCCTCTGAAACTGCAAATAGCAGAACCAAATAAAAATTATACATACTTAGAGGGTACCTTAAATTGTGCCTTAGCGTATATTTTATGTCAATTGTGTAAGCCTTTTTTGAGATATTAATTTTTTTGGCTGTAGCGTTCAAACCAGTGAACCAAACTCAATAAACTCGACATGTACATACTCCTCTCATTAAGGCGAATTTTTTTTTATACAAGACTTGTTTGGCTGTGATAAGTCGTTTTGGAGTTATTAACTATCCCCCCCCCTCCCCCCCCCTTTCCTTTTTTTTTTTTTTTTTTTATAAAGTGATTCACACTTAGAGGGGTCCTAAACTGTGCATTGACGCATTTTTTATGTAAATGGGCTAAGCCTTTTTAGAGATTTTTGTAAAAATGAAGAAATGGCAGAAGCATTCATTTCGTCACCCAAACACAATGTAAATGACGACAGCTTTTCCTCTTATTGAAAAACACAATTTTCTTTTTTGAATGTGTATCATTATCTCGTGGTAGGGCTGTGCGAATATATCATTCTGCCATACCAATTTATTTGTTTTTACGTTCGCTTTTTACCTTCGGGAACTGAAATGAATAGAGTCAGGGCTGGTGACGCGAGGACAAGCGACATACAGTTGTCAATTTAATATATACAAACTTTGTTGTACTCGAAATATGCTCCGCTCACAAAGTACTCGACATATGCACCTTGGCGACATCTGTTGGCAATTATTCTCCTTATATATAGATTCGTAAGGAACAAAACCATAGTGCGATTTACTCGTTACGACATCTGTTGACATTATATTTTTGTTGGAACCAGTTGTTGTTTTTCCCCGTGGGAATGAGACTTTTTCCCCCGCAGAAAAAAGTATCCTATATGTTGACTCGGGTACTAAATAACCTTCACAGCAAATTTCAACTAAATCCCTTCAGTAGTTTTGGCACCAACCTCTAATATATAAACAGAGATACAGACAAATGGACAATAATCCTAAAACTATTGTTTGAGCTTAAGTATAGTTTATAATACACACAATCACTTTTTCTCAAAAAAATTTAATGTAAATTTTTTGCCTTGCTACTACAGAACGGACCTGATCAAATGCGAAATCGGCTCCACCAAGGTAGTGTTCTCCCTAAGCCGTTTTGAAGGGATATGGACATAGCAATGGTGACTATAGAATTATGGTAGTAAATACAGTGTGATCACATATGATGCTAAACCCCAAGTAGGCCAAATATCAAGTTGAGTCTGTTTATGTTGAAGGGAAGAAATGAATAAGGTTCAGAACACGTCACAAATACAATAAATCATTAGATGAAAATTGATCCCATAAAAATTAGAATACAGTAAAAGCTTGATTTGAGGCCTGAGGGGTAATTTAGAGCCAGTCTCGAATAAAGGCCTGATCTGGAATATAGAAACCATGTTACAAGAGATAAAAGAACTTTATAATAATGAAGCAGTCATATCCAGCGATTCTGAAAGAAGACCATAATATCGACTGGCAAATTTGTGTTTATACCAAAAATTTCGTTTTTAATAAATTTTTTCCCAACTAACAAAGTCAAAATTGTAAGTTGCATGCCAAAATTTAGTGAATTGCTCTTAACGCCAGGTTTTCAACAGAGGCCTATCTCGATTAATGACCGGGGAGTCGAGACCTTTTTATTATTATTATTTTTTCCCCCAAATACAAACCTGGCCTCAAATTGAGCTTTTGTGGTATGCCTTAAATTTTCATTCTGTAATAGCCACTGATCTTTTTTTATATGTAACCGGAAAACAAATTCATTTCTTCAGGCTCATTGGCTACTTTTTTGTCCAAATGATTCGCCTGCATCTGCCATAAACCGAAGTGTTGAAGTAGGTTGCATCCATGGTAGGATTGTATGAGAACGGCATATATCAAATTCTTAGCTTTAGATAATAAATTTCTGAGTCTGGATTTTTTATGTTAAAATCATATGGTTTGTTTTTTGTAAAAATCAGTGAAATTGGAACTGGATTGATCAGTGTGAACTTTATCAAATTTTATTAATAAGCTAAACATCAGGTTAGGTTAGAGCCCATAAGCATAGGTTACTTTTGCAACATTATTCTGGTTGTGATTGAAAGACATTAGGGAAAAAGCAAATCAAATAGAAAATATGTAATTATGTAATAGAGCCTTGCATATTTGTCACATTCTATTATCTGTCTAAATATTTTGAAGATGATATGATTAATGTTTTAAAGTGGTATGAAACTCGAGAAGAGGCAGAGTCTGTGCTAGAATTTGCAGTCTTACAAATCAGATGCTTAGGAAATCAGCTAAACAAAGGAAAATTACTATTTTAAAATTTATTATTTAATACATTAAATACGTCATATGTACTCGCTAAATATGAAATATGTGTAAATACATTCATTCATTCATTCTACTCTTGGTGGCCGAGAGAATTAAAGGTATATAGTCAAATGGACAAATCATGATATTCGCTCCTCCTGCAATAGATCACTTGGTCATGATCACAGAGTTCATCAGCCATTCAACTTTTTCTTAGCCTCATTGCACAAGTTCTTTATTTATTGTTCATGTTTCCTGTTTAAAGGGTGCTTTGTTCACACCTGCTCAAGCAACATGTCAAAGTATTATGATTCTTCTGAGGAAAATTAAAATTAATTTTGCATTAATTGCAAAAATAATAAGGCCTTTTTAGGGGCCACCTATTTAACAGTAATTCCTTTAACCGCAACCTCTGTGTGGGGCTATATTTTAATCCTGCTGATTTTCAGCAATGATTGACTGTTCTCATGATTCATTGGTAGGACTATAGGTCCTCCGAGTCTCTTTATCATCAGGTTGAGGGTTCAAATCCCGTCATGGCATGTTTGTGTTATTCTGTCTAATCCCTGCTAACAGCTTCTAATCTGTATTTGGCCAGTTTGGAGGCTCATTGGCCAATTTCCCTAAAAATTAAGGATGCTTTATGCATGGGGAAAAATTTGGAGGAGACATCCTGCAGTGGATAGATGATGGTTGTAAATAATGAGGATGATGATATACATTCATATAAGTATTAGTGTATTGTAGAGCTAAGAAAATCAACCACAACATAAAAAGTTTTTATTGTCCTATTTTTTGCAGATAATCGACTACTATATAATTACGTATAAAACTTAAACTTTTTGTGATTGTGATGCTATCTAAGGATAAAATTGATTCTAAATAAGTTAAGCTGTAAGCTTTTACCACAAAAAAGCTTCTTTTAAATTTCAAATTTAGAACTGTGCATGACGTTGATAGACAGAACGTTAATAAAACTACATTTTAATATTCCTTATATTTTTTCCCTCCATTTATGATAAGTTTCCCCAGAAAGCAATAATTTTCTCAGTTTTATATTTTTCACATCATTGTAATTGCTTTAAATAGAAAAGATTGCATAAATGATGGTTCCCTGCAAACCAATGCTCAGTAACCTCCCCTTTTTTATAATTGTTAAATTAAGTTGTACTAAGCATGCATTTCTTTTTCTTCGGTGTATGATTTTTTTTTTTTTAATTTATTTCTTTATCTTGTTCCAGGCGCGGATAGCGTTTTTACAAGGCGAGCGAAAAGGACAAGAGAATCTTAAAAATGATCTTGTTCGTAGGATAAAAATGCTCGAATATGCTTTAAAACAAGAAAGGTTAGCACTTATAATTTTTATTCCTCTCTTTTTCAAAAACTATTAAAATATTTGTAGTAATTTAAAAATTGTTGTCAGTCTTTGAATATTGTGCATTTATGTTTTGATTAGGGCAAAATATCACAAATTAAAATACGGTACTGAATTAAATCAGGGAGAAATTAAGCCACCTGTATTCGAAGATTTAAATAGAGGTAAAAAATCATTATTATTTTTTTTCAATTTAAAGTGATATTTATGATAAATTTTTAGTGTTTTAGACTGCAGTTGTGGGTATTGTATAACTGATGGCCCTACATAATTGTGTACAGATAGAAGATAAATGGATAAAAAGTAGATTCTTTTGTGTTAGTGTGCATGTGTTTTGATTGGATCTTTGGAAGATTTCCAAGTTGTTGTTTTTTTTTTTTAAGTAAATAAATTTTTATGAAAAAATATGATTATTTTCTTGAATTTTTATCTTTAATAGTACTATTAAATATTAAAAAAAAAGAAACAAACTGAATGTTACTTTTTACTAATAAGTTAATGGAACATTAGCTTAATCTGCATCTGAACTGTTCAAAAGCTGTGTTGCAATGCACTGTTTTCATTTTAAGGAATAACTTTTAATAGTGTAGTTTTAAATATATATCGCTTATAAATTAACCAGGAAATTTTCATAATCTTAGAGATGGAATAGGAGTTCACATGAAGCCAGAATTAAGTTCATTAAGAATATTTCTGTATTTTTTTTTGTTGTTTTTATAACTTTATGCAATAAAATTTTATATAAGCACTGTATTTGACATAGAGTATTCATTAACCCTATTCCTGAAAAGTAATAGAAGTTATCATAGCTATAATAATGTGATACGGAGAATCGCCATGCCTATAAAAGGTTATGTGATTGAAAGCAGGATGTTACACATCAATATTTCTTTGCAGGTCTTACAGTGAAGCAGTTTATGTTTTTTTCTTAGTGTTTATATGATAAAAATTAACCTTTGACATTATTATTAATTTGACCCCTCCCCCTAAAGACCTCGTTTTAACTTCGGCTTGAAGTGAATAATCTTAATTAACTCTTTGAATATCATTCGTGGGATGTAGATGTTTTCTTTATTTTAATTAAACTGTTCTCAATGAAACCTTGCCTATAATTCTTTTTATAATTGTTTTTTTAAATTTTCTTTAAGATGAACCAATGGATGGTGAAACTTTGCTCACACCTAACAGTAATGTTACGTGGAAACAGGGGCGTCATCTATTAAGACAGTGAGTAGTTCTTGTGTGTTTTGAATCTTAAGTATTCATTGACAACTGATTAAATTATTCAAAATTTAAAGAAATGTAAAAAATTTCAAAATTTTTCATATTAAGCTTGTTGCAATAACAACGTTAACTTTAATTGCTCTGTACGTGCAAATATAAAACAAGACATCAGGTTTTCTCTGTTATCACAATATGAGTTCAAGGAGTGCCCTTTCTTTCAAATATTAACACATGGCTATGCAGCTGTTATGTATTTAATGAAATTGCAATTAGTTCATAGAGCTTAGTTATCAAAGCAGTGATTTGTGACAGTGGTCCTTGAAATTAATTTTCTTCCAAATGTTGTGCAGTGCTTTCTGAACACTCTTTAGATTAGAGTGTTATTGGTTAGTCTTCTACAGTATTTTTTTTTGTACGTGTGATTACTTCGTTCGACCTGGATAGCAAAAAATTGTGGAGAAGGTATTGATAAGAGTTATAAATGAAGGACTATGAAAATTATTTTTATTATAGTGCCTGGCACAAAAGAAAAAAGAAACTGGTGCATGTGTAAATGAATAAAACCTGTTCAACCAATCAAACGGACAGGAATCAGGGCATTACTTATTACTGATGCCAGGAATAAGTAATACTTTGTTTCCAATCCGTTTCTGATTGGTTGAACGAGTTTAATTCATTTACACATGCACCAGTTTTCTTTTTCTTTCATGCCGGGCACTATTCGTCTCTTGCAAGTTAGATCAAAGCACCACCGGGCGGGATTGTGAGTAAACTATTTGTGGATATGTTATGCTTGTCTTCTATGGGGGCTCGCAAATTTATCTCAATTTGAACGATTTTATTTTGTGTATAAATTTTCTGAATTGACTCAAATAAGCCTTGTATGATGTACTGTGCAATAGAATGTTCAAATTCATATTATTGACGCCCAGAAGGAACAAAATATTATTCATTTCCATCTGAAAACAGGTTTCGTCAGCAAAGACAGCTATGGACAAAGCGATTAAAGGAAAAAAGTATTTCGGGTCTTGTGAAATTAAAATTAACACACTGAAAACCGTATTTAATAAGGAAGGAACATTTTCATTTCATTCAGCTCACAGTCTCATGACCACAAATACTTTGAGAAACTTCACGATGGTGGCGCTCGTGCAGCTTGCAAGAGGCGAATAGGAAATTCTCTGAAGCACATTTTGCTCTTGTTTTAAAAGATGTTCCTAACATGCATGTGTATAAGGTTAGATTAAACAATTAAATTTAATAGCCATCTAGTTATATGATCAGGTTATAAAATCCTAATTATTATTTATTTGACAATGCATTCCATGGTCTAACAATACCTTTGTCATGTCAAATATCCTGCTGATGGGACATAAAATATTTAAGTATAATTTTGTTTGAGTGACATACGAGGGTTGATTGAAAAGTAATATCTCCATGGCTGTAACTTTATTTGTTAACCGATTTTCAAAATTCTTTTTGTATCTGATACCTACATTTGTCCTCTATGTAATGCACTATTCACTTTTCGACATAGTCCCCATCCTTTTCAACTCATTGTGCCAATGCGTGACTAGTCCGGTGAATCTGTCGGAGAGGAGTTCCGGAGTTGTTGTCGATACCAGGATTGAATGGCAGCTTTGGACCCTCTTCTGCACCACGATAACGCCCGCCCGCTCACGATCGCCACACACCAGAGGTGTTGCAGCACCTACAGTTCAAAGATGAAAGACTTTGTACATTCTGACTTTCATCACTTCTCAAAGAAGAAGGAGCACCTTAAGGGACATGAGTTGCTTTCTGACGACAAGGTGAAAGATATGCCATTCAATCCTCGTGTCGACAACAGCCTTGGAATTCCTCTCCGACGGGTTCACCCGATTAGTCATGCATTGGCGCAGTGCGTGGAAAGGAATGGAGATTACGTCAAAAAGTGAATAGGTCGTTACATAGAGGACAAATGTTAAGTATCAGGTGCAATTAGAATTTTGAAAATCGATTAACAAATAAAGTTACAGCCATTGAGGCATTACCTTTTCAACCAAACCTTGTAAATGATTATAACTTGTTGGAGCTTATTTATTTTACAGAGTTGCTAAATACATGTGTCCATAAAGTCTCTTTACACTTTTAAAAAGTATTAAAAAATAAAAAAAATAAGGTATGCAGTTAAGGTTTTTTGTATTCAATAAAAAATAGCAAATTAATAATTTTTTTTTTTTGACATTGTTTAGAAATTTCAATGTATACTAATTGGAGGCACGCGACACATAGAGTCGATGGGAGATTTCTAACCAGAATCTGTAAAGCACTGGTTAATAGGCAGTCTCAATTACCACTTTAATTAGACTTTTCATTTTGTCAGTTCTCACAAGGTTCCAGATAGGGACTCTAGTTTTCAAAGATTGGGGTGCCATCTACTATTCATTTATACTTCCTTTATTGAATAAAAAAAAAACAAAAAAAAACAAGTGCATGTTTAGTTTGAGTTGTGTGGCTTGTTTTTTGGTTCCTAACACATTTTAAGATTGCATTCTTAGTTTTATTGATTGTGATAATTTTATTGTTCTGCAAACTTTGTAAATTCAAAAACACAACGCTTTCTAATGAGGATTCAACATTTTCTTGATTCGTTTGCGTGGCAGGGAACATCACGTTAGGCGTGGCAGGGTATACTTGAAATCTGTCACAGTTCTTATTTCATCCAATGTAAACGTTTGCTCTTCTTGTATCCTGTTGCTACAAAAAATAAAAAAAAATTGATCAAACCATGATAATCTTTTGTGTACCTCTGCATTTTGTTTACGTTGTTGCAGTCATAGTTGAGATAGTTAAATGTTTTATAATTTACTTCGGTTCAGATTAATATCTTGGTGCTATTTTGATCTCTCTAATGTAAGTAGTAATTAAGGTAATTGTAATTGCAGATTATAATTTTTTTTTTTAATTATCATTCCAAATTATTTTTCAGATACCTACAAGAAATAGGTTACACAGACACAATTATTGATGTAAGGTCGGCTAGAGTCCGGTCTCTTCTAGGACTTGTACCAAATAATACTGAAAATGAAGAAAACCATAATGCGATGCAAGCAGTAAATGGTGAACAAAGTGGAAAACGAGCAAGTGAACAACAGGGAAAACGGTAAATAGATTTAAAAGGAGTAAAATACATTTAATTTTTAGATGCTTACCTTTTAAAGCTTCTCTTATCCAATAGTGAAATTTGTAGTCTATTGTGTGATGGGTCTGAGATTTTTTATTTTTATTTTATTTATTTATTTTTTTTCTATAATTACTTGTTTTTGGCCCCCTTGGTTTTTGTGACTGAATGAGAAAGTTTTTATTTTTTATCTTGTGTCTTTCATTGATGACATGATTACACGATTAGTAATAACCAGGATCAACGATTCATCATATCCTGTGTATGACCTAGCACTATGCTGCCTAACATTTTCCTCATTATATGTTATTTCTTAATATCGGAATATATCTAATACTTAATGTGCTTGATGCATATTTAAAGTGCTTATACTTGCTTTCGATAACTGCATGTTTGAATAGAAAGTTGAATTGGCAGCTTTTCATACAAATTATTTTTAATCTTCATGCTACGAGGTGCGTTTGAAAAGTTGGGTGAATGATCCCATAGTTGAACAAGTGCGCTGGTTAGGATGTTGCACTCATGCAGCCGCAGTGAGATACATGGCAACTAGTACCCCCTAATGTCCAAATCGCAACAGTTAAGCGGAAGTGCGTGCTATAACCAATTTAACGCAGTCTGTATGAGAAAGCGTGTCATTGCAAAATTGAGCAACCCGTCAACATCGAGTTTTGCTTCAAATTAGGCAAAACAGCAACTGAGATACGTGAAATGTTAGTAAAAGTATACAGTGTGGAAGTAGTGAGTAAAAAGTGTGTTTTTGAGTGGTTTAAATGGTTTAGAGATGAAAAGGAAGATTTCAAAGATGAGCTGCATTCGGGTCAACCATCAACAACCACCCCAGACAACATCCAACGAGTGCAACGGATGCTTGTGCGAATGACCGGCAGCTGTCTTTGAGAATGATAGCAGCAGAATTGAAGATAAGCCAGTGTAAGCAATATTGTTCACGCACATTTGCAAAAGTGTAAGATTGGTGCCCAGTTTGTATCGCACAAGCTGTCAGACGAGCAAAAGCAACACCGAATGGAATCCTCTGGAAACTTCTTGTATCCCCGCCTCAAAGGAATCCTGAAAGGTCAACGCTTTGCCCTTATTTCGAGCGATACCGAAAGAAGCATTTGCTGACACTTTCTAGCAGCTGTACAACTGATGTCAAAAGTGTGTTGTAGCTAATGGCAGTTACTTTGAATGCCAGTAAAAGTATTTTGCTTGTATCTCGTTTCCTTTATTTTATGAGACCATTCATCGAACTTTTCGAACGCACCTTGTATAAAAATATGCATTAAAAATGCATTTTCTTTTTAGCCCCTGAATTTTTACTGATTTTCTTCTTTCATGATCTGGAACTGGAAATATTTGACTAGAGGAAGTCCAACTATGTTAAGAATTTTGTTATCTTGTAGTGTAAATTATTTTCATGAAAGCACCAATTTTTTTTTTTTTTTTTTTGATCCATTTATCTGTTGAGGAGTCATCCATTGGGCTATCTTGAATTCCCAAGGGAATCTAAAATTTTGAGGCTTGATTTTCATATATTTTTTTTTTTTTTGCCTTTTTCAATGTTATCTTTTTCATTTGATTAATATAATACATATCTATTTTTAATATAGGACAGTTACATTTGGAACTTAACAGTAATGATAGTACCGTATATAATTGCGTATAAGTCTATCTCTCATATAAGTCGAGGACAGATTTTGGGCCAAAAATAATAAAATTTGATATGACCCGCTGATAAGTCGAGGGTAAAATTTGAGGTGCTTATGAAATTTGAATTTACTGAAGTTCCATATTTTACCCATGCTCAAATCTTGTATTTTATTATTATTAGAATATAAGCACTCCAGAGGGAGTTGATTAAAAAAAGCAAAGCAGGTTAAACATGTGTCCCATCAAGCAGTTGAGGCCTCTAAACCTGAGAATAAAAAAAAGGAGTCACACCATGAAACGAAAAGTAATTAAGAGGCTAAGAAGGAAACATCTGAATGGAGGTTTCGGTGCGAATCATTGACGATTTAAATAATGCAGTTTTACACGTCTCTTGAAATAAGCACATGTAGTCAGACATTTAGGAGAATAACACTCAAAAAACGTGTTGCGGATGCCAAAAGGAAGCTCGTTCCACAGTAATATGGCGTTTAAAAGAAAACTTTTGCCAAGAAAGCAGACGATTTAAATGAACAACAAACAGAAATCTCTGTGTATGCCGAATACTAATATCAAACTTGAACCAATTTCTAATATAAGAGGCAGGATGATTTTTTGATTCGTAACGCATCAGCAACCTCAGATGTCAACGCAACCCTATTGATGGATATAATGGTAGGGAGGTTGTAATGTGTACTTGTAGATGTCACTGAGTCAATCCTAGAATATTTGAAAGCAGTTTGGACGATTTTATTATAGGCAACAGTCAACCTCTTAAGGTTGGCCATGGAGGTAAGCAACACAAGGCACAATGAGCGCCGATATGTAGTGACACAATTGTGATGTTGATAAAAAGATCTCAACCTCTTCACTAGGTAGTTCTTACGGTGAAGAGAAGTAGCGTGATAATCGATTAACTCATCGAAACAAAGATGGGAATCGAATGGGATGCCTAAAATCTTTATGGATGGAGACATTGCCCATCTTTAGAAATAATCAACACGTTGGTTTTTGATTCGTTGAGACACAAACCCGACTTGATTACCGATCAGATAAATAAGTATGATCTTGCTGAAACAGCTCACCAGGGAGAAGGAAGTACAGAGAAAATTGTCATCAATGTAGCTGAGAATATAGAAATTGAAACAATGGTTAAAAAGAGAAGCCATAGAAACCCCAAATATTACTGGACCAAGACCAGAACCTTGGACTATACCTCGTTCAGAGGTTTAGTTCAAAGACTGATCATAACCGACGGTAATCGTTCTGTCCTGAAAATAATCGGTCAAAAGCTCCAAATATCCTTTAGACACTCCAAGGGAATCTAGGTCGCTAATTAGTTAATTAAATAAATATTGGTATTCAAGTTCTTTTCAAATAAATGAAGTGGATCCTTTCTCTTGATTTTGCATTTAAATGGCTTTGTTGTTTTTTGTTTTTGTTTGGCCCCTCATGAAAAATAAAATCTTGTAAACATTCCAAGGAGGAGCTTTAGTAGTGAAGCAGAAATACATTTATTAAAAAGATATTAATTAATTAATTAATTACCATTGATTAACCCTGTTCTTTCTTTTTTTTAATGGGAAAACTGGGATAAGATTTTTTGTCATATGTCGAAGTTTGGGATAATCCTTATTTATTTACAGAGTAGCAAAAAAGATTCCATTATCAATTGCTGAGGGAACGGTTATGGATGCAGAGGCAACTGTATTGGCAACCTTTGATTTTTTAGCATCTGAGAATGTTGATATGGATGAAGATGATGATAATCTCAGGTAAACATTTTGAATCCTTTAGACTGAGGTGAAATGTTGGTTCTTAACAAGATGGATAATATCATTTAACACTCTTTGCATTTACCTTTAACCATGAATTTTTTAGGATATTCCATTCTGAATAGTTAAAGGTAATTGGCAAGTGCACCAAGTGATGTTTGCTGCTGTGAATAAACTAGTTCTCATACATCAGATTTTTACTTATGTATAGTTCTTAATCTTTAAATGGAAACTATCCATTTTTTTGTGGTATTCACATCCTGAATTTTAGAAATCCTATTCTCTTATTCATTTCATCATTTCCTTTCTGCCTTTCTCATTTTTCCATGCATGTTCTATTGGATTCTGCTGTCTTATTACTTAAATTGCCCATTCTGCTCTTCTGCTATATTGGCACAAGATTTTTAATTCCATAGTGAAAATAATACCATGTTTAATAGAACTTTAACAAGAATGGAGATCAGAAAACATGTTACAATGCTATGGTCCATATTGTGCTATTCTCAAGCTATTCTGTTGAATTGTATTAGTTCCTTGAAATAAAAACCACAAAGGAATCCATTTACTTTCTAAGGTGCCATATACAGTCGAACCCTGATAACTCGAATCTTCAGTGGACCAGATAAAAAAATTTAAATTATCAGATTTTCGAATTAACCAGTAAATCGAAAATGAGGCTACACGACAACTATAAAGATTACATGATACTCTCAATGTTTTTATAAATTCGGTTTTGGTTTTTTTTATGAGACCCATTTACAATTACAGAACGGACATCATAAGGTGCGGTCTGTTTTAATGCAAAATCAGCTCCAATCTCGTTTCGGCATGGCTTCCAAATTCTACTTCCGGTTTGTAAAAATTTTTGAAAAGCATCTCTTCGCGATTTTTGAGCATGTATTTTTAATCTGATGACATTTATGATAAATGTAAAAATATTTTACATTCAAAAATTGACAGAGAATTCACAGAGAGACACTGTCATACAGCAAAAAGATCGATCATTTATCAAGTCAAACTCTACAGCTTTTATTTTCATGTTAATTCTTCATTACTTTTTGTATTTTATTCGAATGGCTTGCTACGTTTTTGGAATATCTTTGAATTTATAAAAATTAAGAGGTCTTGATCTTCTTATGTTCACTTGGCATACTTATTTGAGTGCACATGAGGAGGGAGGAGGAGGGGTTCACTCGAGCGCTCCCGGATCAAACATGAAAGTTAATGAAGAATTGAATTTGGTCCATATTCTATTAATTTTTAAAATATTCTAAGATAGTTTTTGCTTTAAATTTAAGAATACTTATTCACTAAAACCAAAAATTTCTTAGAGTTATCCGGGATTTATTAAAAAATTTGTTTGAGTTAACGAGTGAAATTTCTATTATTTAAATGCTCTGGGGGGTGGGTTTTAGAATATTGTTCGAGTTAACCAGGAATTTGAGTTATTAGAGCTCGAGTTATTCGGGTTTGACTGTATTTTCCGATTATAAATCGATAAACCCCTCCCTTTAATATTGATCGGAATATATCAAATTTACCATAATTAGTGTAAGCTAGATGCTTTGAACTATGGAATGAATCACTTAATGAAACATGGTAAAAATTCATTTTAGGCAAATTTATTAAGTTTAATAATGATTTGTTTGTTTGCTTTGACACCATATTGATGATTGATGGATTATTCCAGCAGTGCCCAACCTTTTTTTATCCGAGGGCCGCACTCATACTGAAATAAATTTCGCGGGATAGAACACAAGCAAATATTTAAAATTTATATAGTTAACTAATTGTTGCATTTTATTAATGAGAAGTCTGCATCTGTTTTTCAGAATATAAAGGCGGGCCACATGAGTGAGCTTCACAGGCCAGATTTGGGCACCGCTGGATTATTCTGTGTACTATTGAATGTCAGGGTACCCATTTAAACAATTACAATTCTTGATTTGAATTAACAGTCAACTTTGCATGTGGTGCACTAAATATCTGCATATGTCCAATTGTTAAAGTAATTGCATCAAAAACTAGGAAAAAGGAAACCTAAATAATCAATCACAAAGTCTTATGAAACAAACTTCAAATGGATAAAGTCGCTCATTGTTTTTCTTTCATTTTAACATTGGCTGTATGAATTTGGAAAAAGTTTTAAAAACTAGTAAAAGCAATATCTTATTAAAATTCCTATAGTCCAAAGGACGGCATTTCTTGTCATGCTACAAGAAAAATATGAAACGAGAAACAGTTTTGGGTAATTGGGGAGATTAGAAATTTTGAAATCAAATTTTTGTGATACACAACACAGGGTGAACATTGTCGTTACCTGATAAAAAAAATTAATATAAAAAAATTGTCTCCAGCTTAAAAAAGGTTTTAATTTCCTGGTATAATAGGAGCTGAAGCAATGTAGGTGACTCTTAACATCGGTCATATTGAAAACAGTCTTATGAGAGAGAAAGCTCAATGCGTTATGAGTACCAATCATGGGTAACTTATCAACAGGATGGTGCCCAGCCACTTTAGCCATTATCAGTTTGTGAATTCCTCAATTCAACGTTTCCAAACCGATGGTTTGGAAGAGATGGTCTTACAGCATGGCCCCCATGTTCTCTGGACATAACACCCTTAGACTTTTTCCTGATGTGAACCATTAAAGCCAAGAATAAAGAATGCGATATTGACGATAACAGAAGACATGCCGGCGCATACATGGCGAGAAATTGAATATCATTTAGATGTTCTCAGAGTGAAAATTGTGTGTAGCATTAAAATTTGATCGAATTCCAACGAGTAGTTCCCAAGTTATTCTTCCTAGGTATAGAAAGTGAGTCATTAACTTGTTGATCCTAGTGATGGCATTTTTATTTCTGTCCATATCTGTTATCATTCAAATTCGAACTCATGTTCATATGAACGTTTTTGCTTAGAATAATCCATACTATCTCCCCTAAAAGTTTGTACATTGAATTTTGAATCACCCTGTATATTAGGTAAAGACTTGTTCACCCTGTACTGCACAATCCATAAAAAACTGTTCTTTTACATACAAAAATGGAAAAAATACTGCCCAGTGGAGATTTGAGCCACATTTAAGCGCTACATTTATTTATCCCTGATTTGTTTTTATGCACTTTAATTTTGCAAATATACCTCACAGGTTATACAGTTTTTTTTGTTTTTTTTGTTTTTTTTTTAAACCATCTGTGGGAGGGAGGGTGCAGGGAATGCATGGAATAAACAAATATCACATATATTGGATACCCCATGGGGAATACAAGGAATCAGGGCTTCCAAAAGTCTTTTTCATAAAATTCGAATTTTCAGGGGTATACAGGGATGCGGGTTAGAGAAGGGTGCAGGGTATATTCGTGAAAATATGGTAATTATTATGTACGTTTCTATTTTATGCCTTCTTCCCTTTTATATTTTGACAAAAAGTTTATGAATTTGTGCTAAAATTTAGTGATGAAATGGAAGAAGGGTCGCCTGATGATGAAAATGAGGAAAGAATTGAAAATAAGCGGATTTATCAGAAGGATAGGAAAGTAAGCGTTTTATTTGATATTTTAGTGAGATTTATATTTTTTTTAAAAAAAATAATCATTAATTTTTCATTTCTCATTTCAAAATGTAGTGATTATAAAACATCAAAATCTTATTTTTTAATGAAATTTCTATAGCTGAATAGATAAATTTGTAAATGTTTATAACTTAAGACATAAAAGGATACTTTCCCTGGGTTTTGATTATTTTTTATACTGTTTATTAAATTGAGTTTTCATGTTTTGCTTTTTTTTTTAAATCAGCATTCATCCCAACTTAATCCATTTAATTTTATTAGATTATAGTGGATGTTTTAGGAGACAATGAAGGGTTATCAGAGTTCTCTTTTTTGGGAAATGAAAGTGGCGGAGGTGCTGGTGAGGCCCGAAGCCAGAGTGAAGAAACAGAATGGGGTGAGTAATTTTATCAAAAGAATGTTTATATCTAAAATCCATGTATATGATAAATGAAACTTAAATAAAATAAAATTAGTATAAAATCAATTGAATTTTCAATACTGAATAATTCTTTTTGTAGCCAATACTTTTTTCTTATGGTGATAATAAGAATTTTCTGTTATGTTTTAACTTTATTCTTCACTAATTGCATTGTGGCTTTGATAATTATTTTTCTTTTTTTAAAACCTTCAGTGTGCATTATGAAAGTTAGTTTTTCTGAATATTCACATTACAAGTTCTGTTTTAGATGTTAATGTGCTACTTGTAACTCAATGTTGCTCAAGTTAAAGCAAATTGTTTATGTTAATAAAGATTTTTTTTGCATTAGTTTTCTTGACATAATACACAAACACCATTGAATATTACTTTTATTAATCGTCTGTGTAATACATAAGTAGCTTTCGATTACTAGATTTAATAAATGTCATGAAAACCTTCCTCGCCCTATGTTACGCTACTGAGTTAGCGTGTCCAATGTTAAAAGTTTTTATTCTTTGATCAATGACTGAAACTACAATCTTAAATCGGGGTGAACTTAAAATTTTATTGTTCCACTGTGAATAGGATTGATAGACCTTCTTCACAGAAAATATACTGAAATTCACTTGAAGCCTGATTCACACTATGACTCATTCCATGACAGCAGGTGTCAAAGGCTAGCTGTGATCATTCTCACAATTGCAGAGTACATTGTTGTGAAATGAATTCTGGGATTTGTTTGTTTGTTGTTTTGAAGAGCGAACTCTGACATCCAATTTGGTTTAAATTATATTGTCATAATCTATTTCTGTCGCGTATTTAATTATTGTTTCTGGCATGAAAGAAAAGGATAGTGGTATATGCAAAAACTGGTAAAACCCGTTCAACCAATAGGATCTGACAGGAAATGAAATGTTGCATTCCTAGCAGCAACCAAAATGAAACACAAATGACTCTGGCATTGTTTGATTAGCACTTGATCGACAGGCTAAACACAATACTTCTGTTGCCTTACTGATACCTTTTACTGTCGCGTCATTACTATCTTTAGGTTGATGGCTGGACCATTCTATAAATACATAAATTCGCGATTGATGGTTGGACCCCTTCTTTTCCTTTTTTTTTTTTTTCTTTTAATATTTATTTAGTAAACTGTTTTATATATCTGATTAAACATACATCAAATGAATATACTCCAAAAGCTACTAAAACTCATTTATCTTATCAAAATGTGATTGCAATAGCGTTATTTTTGCTCTTAGATAATTCATCAGAGTGTGTTTACTTATTATGTCGTCTATCTGCACTTCTGCCAGAAATAAATTAATTGAATTAACTAAAATTATCAAAATTAAATGAATAGTTTTGATAAAATATTTTTTTATTTCTTAACTGTTGAGCCTATTAAAATCTATGAAGATGGGACGACTGGGTTTCTGTCATTTGAACAAAGTCCTGTTGAAAGTGGCACCATCTGGCAAACTCGCAATATCACGACTCAATTATGTCGTGGGTGTCAAAATCTTGACTCCCAAAATTCACAGACATAATGTGAAGCATTATAAATTATGAGTCTAGTTTGACCCCTTATAGTTCTCCAATGAACAAACTGATTTACAGGCAAAGTGGAGGCCATGGCGCTTTTAGTTCTGAATAAACCAGACATCTTCAACAGATAAGCACCAGTTTCCTTTTTCTTTCGCTGGGATTGTAAAATCCTAAGCTACATTTATTAAGGTTTGTTGTTGAAACTCGTGGACTGTGGTGATATATGAATGAAGTTTTGCTCTGATTGGCTGCTGCTGTTGCTTGCCTTCCTATGCAATGATAAAACTATGTCCAAGTTCTATGTTTCCTTGATCTCTATTCCTTGCTATCAACACTTTCTGTCACTGATTCCATTGTGGTGTGAATCGGGCTTTAGACTTTGACCCACAGAAGAAATTATAAAATTAAATTTTTAACCCATAAGCGATATTAAATTCATTGATATTAAAGCAGGGATTAAGCATATTGAAGCATTTTGATGTGAGACAAGCTTCTTTTATTTACTCACTGTGTATAAACACAACATTGAATGGTTGTGTAATATAAGTTTCAATCATTCTTTTTCTCTCTCTTTCCTATCCTCTCATATCATCTTTGGCAGTGCTTCAATTGGTAATGGCATATATAACTCAAGACGAGTAAATTTTATTTCTTTGGATTTGTGTTAAAATTTGATTGCTTTTCTTTTTATTCACGTTTATCTTAATGTTGTCATGGGCACTCTAAACTTTTTGGGATCCTATTGCATTGTGGGCAAATAATTTTTCAGATCCTTAGATGTGTGAAATTACTTAAAGGTAAGCTGTGTTTTAACTTCTGTGTATTTGTTTGTCTTCTTGCTTTAATTTTGATTACTGAAATATGCAATTTTGCTAGAGCTTAACACAGTGGCTTAACATGTTCAATAATTGCACTTCTGCATTTAATGAACTTTTTCTACTGAAAATGTTTAAACACTTAATTATGCCTTTGTACAGAATAAAGTAACATGTATGCATGAAAGCAATTTTTAAACCTTTCATCTGTTTTTGCTGGATCAGACTTATTCATCTCCTAGTAAAAATATCTAAGACTTATAAAGTAACGCTTTCATTGATTATATTAGTGATTTGGAAGATATAAATATTATAAAAGGTTTGTGTCCTTTTTTTCTTAGGATTTAAGGTGGGTTATTCAATATCTTAATGATAAAGTCCAAATCAACATTTCTTAGCTCACGTTTGTTTTTCAGTCTCTTATAAACAAGGAATTTATTATAAACTATTATAAGGAATTTGCTTTAACTAGGAATTTGTTATAAGCTGTTATTGCTCATTAATAGATAATGTGACTGTAGTATCAAGGAACTAGAAAAGATTTTTATACCTTCCATCTAGGGATTTATTCATTTAAAAGATTTACTTTATGGAATTGTCTTCAAGCTTGTTCTAATAAGATATTTATTACTTGTATACAAGTATATCAAATATATCTTTATTAGGGTTTATGGATAAAACTCTATGAATAACAATGAGTCAGATGTGTTGACAGCTGAACGCGTTATTTCTGAAGAATCGGGTAGGTTGATTATTTTACAACCTAAGATAGGTTTCTCCTCAAGTTTTTGGAAATAATTAAAAATCAAGCTTATTTAGTGATGTACTAGGAATCTCTTTTGTAGAAAGGTGGACTCTATTCGTTTCCCAAGGTTACGTTGATTTCGGATGGAATTTCAATGCCTCCTAGTCTTACACTATGCATAGATCCCCTGAATGAGAATACCTTTTCCCTAATCAGTGTATGTCTAATCATTATCAGTTACATAATACAGAAGATTGATTACAGTCTTTGGTAATGATTTATTGCGTGAATGATGCAGGGTCTCATGAAATGATGCTATTACATCCGCATTGCTATTTCACTCGAAAGCAGTAAATATCACTAAAAAATGTTTCCAAAAAATTGGGCCGTACTGGGAAGGGTACATTACTGCCCTTTCCGGCGCTAATTACAGCTATTCCAGCTGCTGTAATTAGCATATGTAAAACACGAATTTCTCAGCAATACTGAATGGAAAAGGAAAGTACCGAGAAGGGTTAATAGGGGCCAGAAACAGCAAAATCCTAGAATTTCCACTAGCCGAATACCATAGGTCATTCGAAAGGTCAAACAGCTTGTCTCTGTGAAAATCCAGCAGCCCAAAAAGGGGTTGCAAACATTTTATCGCTGCCGCCACATAAGTTGAACGACAGGATGACGTCATTTCTAATGCCAGCCAATAGATGTTAACGGGAAGTAAATCTCTTAACTATTACATGAAACATCCGCTTTCGTTTTCGAAACATTGTTTTCGTATTTATATTTAGTTTTTATTTTTGCTTTTTTTTTTAAATAGATAAATGAAATTAATAAATTAAAAAATGACGCAGAATAGTAGACTCGAATTCAATTGTTTTATATTATGACTTTTAATAGGCTTTCCACGTTTCAACGATATCTCCATCATTACTATAGTAGAACAAGTGCATCATGGGTAAAATCCAGACAAAGCATATTGATGAGATGACTTACGGCGCATGTCAAAAAGATTGTTCAACTTACGTGGCAGCAGCTATAGGAACTGTAAATAAGATAATAAACTAAGATTTGCAACTGGAAAGTATCACAAAAATCATGTTCATAAGCTCTCTCATTACATGTCGCAGAAAGAAAAAGGAACTGCTGGAGACTTTGTGAGGGTTACTTTGCAGAATGATGGAAGTATGTTGTCACTTTGGATGAAGCCTATGTCGACGTCAATGATTACAACATACCCTGCTGGGTGGTTTTCTACCGTCCACATGGAATCATTTCAAAAAATGATCCAAGGAATGTAAGGAAAATTTTTCAAAATGATTTATGGTAATTGCGGGATACTTCTACAATGGCAAGCTCACAATCAGAAGAGTGGACAGGAAGGATATTAACTCCCTTTATTATCAACAGCATGTTCTCAGTCCAATTTTCCACAAGGAAGTCCCTGCATTGTATGAAAGGACAAAAGCAAAGTTGGGCTAAGTCAAGACAAAGCCTCCAGCCATACGTCTAACTCGATCATTAGGAAGATTAGGAAGATGAAACTGGAATTCATTCAATTTATACTCTTTCATGATATCCATGTCAAGTCACCAGATGCATCTTCGATGGATTTCTGTGTATTTGGATTATTGAAATGAGCCCTTGCTCAATGCCATCTAACAACCATTGAGAGTCTCTAGAAAGCCTACAAACAGGAATGGAACAATATCAGCCTCGCCGTTCTGCAGACATCTCTTATATAGTGGAAGATACAGTGGTGGACAATAGTCCACAACCAGGGTCACCAAATAGAGCACGATCATTGGGGGAGAAAGATGTTTTCATCGTAAACTCTCTTTTAAATCGTTACCATAGATCGCAATCAGCCTTCTGTAGTTGTGATAAACTGTTCATAGATTGCTTGACAGGTTTTCATTAATAGAAAGTGTACACAATTAGAAGCAAATCTGTACCAGAGTTATTCCATTATTTTCTAATTTCACATGTTAGAAATGGGTTAGCTGGACTTTCACTGTATTGGTAGTCTTATTGTACAGTATTAGTGTCAAGAGTAATTTGGATTGACCCCAGGCTGGAGAATTTTTTTTTCTCGTTTTCACTTGTTGACACCAGTTTCATACCAGTAATTGCTAAAAAATGAAGGTGTCCGTTTTTACCATCATAATTATGGAACTGTTATGGTTGTGGAAAAATACTTGCACCTTTTTTGCATGTACCTGTTAATACAATATATTTTCAAATATCAACTTTTTAAAAATTTTTTTATAGGGAATGATAATAAAAAATGGCATGGAAATTCCCTTCACTAGAAAGATAATATTTATATCACCTTGCATTTACTTTTTCTCATTGAAATTTATTGATAGCACTTAGGCAATGCTTTCAGTTTGCACTTTTGCATTTTTCCATTCACCAAATATTTTAGAAATACTGGAGCTTCTATACTTAGAAACACAGTCATTTCCTAAGTTCAATATTACTCTTGTAAATACCGAATGTTTAAACATTAAAGTGTCAAAAATCATGGGATAGCAGTCTGATAGTGGCACATCTAAATGGTCATGTCACGGAAATTACCAAACCAGTTTTATTTGTGGTCTGACATCCTGTGATTCAAGTTGCTTATGCCAAGTCAAAGAGAATTATCAAAGTTCGAACAAGGTCTGAAAGATGGGACCCAGTTGATGGGACATAAAATTCTTGAAGTTGTATGGACATTCTGTAATACCTCATGGAAGGCATCCACCTACTGAAGACAATGCAGTGACTAGACTACTCTAGACCACTTATTAATTAATCATGACTAATCCTTAGGACTATGCTGTGGTCTTTAGCTTTTCCAAGCTCCACTAGTTCTCCACTGAGACCATGACATTAGGATAAAGTGACTTGTCCAGGTTCATTTCTTCACTAATTGGAGTCTGGAGAAGTGGCAATATGGATAGTGACTCAGTTTTAATGGTTTTGGCTTATGGCAGGGTTTGGTATTATGTTGTGCTGACTTAGAAGCCATGGAATTAGTTGTTAGCAACTCACCAAAGCAGTATGGCATCAGTTTTAGCTGGTGTGTTCATGTGGCTTAGGTTGTACTGATGACCTCTCAGTTGCACTGCTTGAAGACTATTTGGACCCTTCATGCACTTCATATATCGTCAGAATAATGGGATATTCCAACAGGATAATACTCCATGTCATGTGGCCCATTGACCAATGACGTGTGTGTATTGGGTCATGGATGATTCTGGAGAGTTCCGATGAATTGGCCATTTTCACCTGACATGGACCCAAACAAGCATTTATCTAATATGCTGGAGAGGTCTAATCATATCCAAATCCTATAGCTATTAAGGAACTGTGGGCAACATATCTATAGAAGTGTTTTGTCCATTTACAGAATTTTTTGTCGGGTTGAAAATGTCCTATACAATAATAGTTGCTTATCATAGATTTGTCAGTGTAGTAGATAGATTTTTACAGTACATCTATACTCTAATAATACTTGATAATATATTTTATCAGCCTTAGTTTCCCAAGTAATTGTGCAGCACATTTTTTCTATATCATTGTTACTGCCTCCCCTTCTACATTTCTGAGACCTTTGAGAAAGCACACCACACCACACAGAATCAATATTTATACCAAGAATTATGTTGAACAATTTCAGCAGTTTCTAAGACTTACTGCATAGGAATTGAATTCCAATCTGGCACAGTAGTCAAAATGCGGATTTACAGCAAGGTTTTTTTTTTTTTTTATTTACGAGGTGGTATCAAAACGTTCATGGACTAGCTCTGTTTAAAAAAGGTACTTCATTTACCTAAGTTAGAGCAGTATCTCCTTCGAAGTGCTCACTGGTTCCAGCATTCTCCTTTTTCTGATATGTGGCCTCGAAGTCAGGTTTTGTAAGCAATTCAAGAACATTTGACAGTTCATGCTAGATCTCTGCAACAGTGTTAAAATGGTGACTTTTGAGTTGGATCTTTGTGGAAAGGAAAAAGCCAGCAGGAGCTAAATCTGCATGTAGGGCAGGTGCGGAAGCAATAAGTTGTGCTTGGCAAAAAACTCTTGATGAAGAGTGCTTGATGACAGGATACATTGACATCGTGAAAAATCCAATTCTTTGTGTGCCACAGATACAGTTGCTTTCGCCATATGTTTACCTTCAAATGCCTCAGAACGTCGCAGTCAAACTGTTGACAGTCTGGCTTTTTTTTTCATGTTGGCTCTTTGTTCAACTTCATGTCCTGCACGTAATCATAGACTAGCACATAATGTGATCATCAAAATACAAATTTAATAGTTATCGATGTAAACACAGCAAGGTTACAGCACATTATTGCAATGTGCGAAACCCGTGCTGTATTCTGTTGGCATGTTACAGAGCTAGTCCAGAATTAACTCGAAGATACCACACCAATGAAAGTGTATAATTTGAATGTTCTAAGTAAAGGAGCACCATATTTAGATTTTCTTTTGCCCAGAACTATGAAAATAACTTTAATGGATTTTATGGTTTTGATTTTTATTTACTACCTCTATTTAAAATTTTTTTTTTTTAATTTTGAATGCATGTTGTATGAAAAATGATTGATATTTATTTGTAAATAATGTCATTCTGAATGTTCACCTTTAGTTTTTTTTATTTGTAATTTTTTTCCCCTTTAGTATTTATTTGTCTGTGTAATAAATTACGTTTGACTCGAGTAACATTTTCTTGCCTGGTTATTCCCCTCTTTATTAATTGCTAAAGTAAATTGAAAACAATACATGGAAAACTTTTGAATTGTGTCAATGCATGCATTAAAATGAAGGTTGATTTTGCTTAAAAGATAACTGTCAGCTATATTAAAACGCCTACCCGAAGTACTTAACTCATTTGTTATTTCTTGAGGTGATGGGGGAAAAGGATTACAATAATCTGTACTTTATTTCCACAGAAGAATTTTAATTGCTCTTAATTCCCTGGAGAAACTCTTAATTCACCACTGGTTTACACTTAGCACTTATTTCTTCTTTCCTCACACATACATTGGTTGTTGTTTTGTTTGTAACCAGAGAAACAGGGTGAGCTCTTTCCTGGGGAAGAGTGGGGCGACAATCCACAGCTCATCTCCAAATTAAAGGAGCAATATCGAAAGGAACGCAAGAACAAGAAAGGCATTCTTCAAAGTAAGTGCCGAAAAACGTGTTTTGTTTTTATTATTTTAAAATGTATTTTCCTTTCTTCCTTTCTCAGTCTTTATGGCTTGAAATGCATGTTTGGCCAAAGTCATCAGCTGTTTATCAAGCATCAAGTGACTGAGTTTTGAACAGAAAAATATTCGGGCTATTAAGGAATTTGCCAAAAAAAAAATTCTTCTCCATGTAAACTGACAGTATAACTTAATGGAACTAAAATAATAAAACATAAAATTAACGTGATCACATCCATCTCACTGCTTGTGCATGAACATGACTATTACTGATGCTTCATTTGGTAGCTGTTGCACAGTTAAAATTAATCAGCATTTTAGTTGATATTACCCTGTTACAAACAATCTGTCTGCTTTGTTATCCAGAATAGAAACACTTTGAACAGTTTTTACAGTGTCCATTTGACAGTCTTTCCCCTTAGTATTTTCTACATTTTTTTTTATTACTTAGTAGGTTCAAATACGGAATATGGTTTACCATGGGCATGTCTTCACTATTTAATTTGATTTTGATTAGTCTGCTGGGATGGAAGTTAGAAGGGCACATCTGATCTATATGGTATATAGGCATTTAAAGGAGTCAATTCGGTATGCAGAATCTTTTAGGAACATCTCCCTTATGAAGTTAAGTCAAATTGCCCATATGTGTCGCAATTACGGTATGTTTTCAAACGACGTCATCTGGCATGTGATATAGAGGGTGCATTGTTTTGAGAAATTTATACATTGTAAATCGTTATGCATTGGGGTGTCTGCGATAGCCAACTGGTAGAGGCATCGTTTTGAGAAATTTAAGTCCAGTTTGTAAGCCTGCAAGTGCTACGGCGATCTTCGATGGCGGTTCTGGTTCTTTGTCATTGTCTTCATCATTGATCACATTTAAATTATATTCATTGTTTTCAACTGTAATACTTCGAGTTATTTCTGCATCGCTTATGTGTTCATATGTGGAGCAGCTGTTGTCTCCATCTATCCAGTCCTCTAGAGTGGCACCATTATCGTTGTCAATGAAAGTTTTTAATACAGCAGTGGCCATGGGGATAGCAATGTCCCATGGAAATTGGGAGCCACATTAATTAATTTCTTATGTTTTGTAAATAGGATATAAGTTGGTTATCTCTACAGTAAAAGGTCTACGATTTCAGTATCGAAGGTTCAGAAATTTCGATGTTCCGGAAGTCAGGGAAAATAGTCCCATTTCCAGATTGAACTAAAACTTTTCCAGTAATCTGAAGTGATATGAGTTATTATATCTGATTTTCTAAAAATGTCCAGTTTGTCTTTTAAGAATAATTTAATAAAGAACTATGATCGCATTTTTGTATTTTATTCAGCAATAAAAATAAATACATACATAAACAGTAATCCATTCATATAATTTTTACGATATTTTTAGTTTATTTTGGCTGTTTTATTCTAGTTGCTCATTTTTACAATGGGGAATTTTAGCACAGATTTAAAATTGTTGATTGCTTCTAATTTTGGTACATGTACAAGTAAATGTTTATCATCGTCATACACTGGCGGAAAAAAAATCCCAACACCACGAAGGACTTGAGCTAGATGAATGAAATTTGGACATATATTCAGCTATGCTATTTATTCAATTGATTCAAGTTTCAAGGTTGCAACTTATAGGGGGCACCACCCTGTACATGGTGAAAAGCACGGACTTTAGTACCCGCTGTAGTCGCCGCGCTGGTCTATGCAGGCCTGCACACGTGCATGCATATGGTCGTAGAGATGCCGAATGTCATTTTGTGGTATGGCATTCCATGCCTGTTGCACCTGGATGGTCAGATCAGCAACAGTTGTTACTGGTTGTGGAAGAGCCCTGACATGGCATCCGACCATGTCCCAGACGTTCTCGATGGGCGACAGATCTGGTGATCGTGCTGGCCATGGTAGGATGTGGACACGTTGAAGGGCACGTTGGGTTGCACCGGCAGCGTGGGGTTGAGCGTTATCCTGTTGGAACAGCTCCCCTGGCATACCAGCCATGAATGGCAGCACAATGGGTTCAACAACCATCCGAATGTGAACATTTGCCGTCATGGCGACTGGAATAACCACCAGGGGGTCCTGCTGTCGTAGGAAATCCCTCCTCATACCATAACGCCAGGGGTGGAGCCAGTATGCCGACGATGGATACAGCTCGGTAACAGGACTTCCCCACTCCTCCTCCTGACCCTTGTGCGACCATCACTCTGACCCAGACAAACGACTTTCATCCGTGAAGACCACAGACCTCCATTCTGCCCTCCAAGTCGCACTGGCTTGACACCACTGAAGACATGCTGCACGGTGTTCAGGGGTAAGAGGCAAACATGCCACAGGGTGCCTGGAGTGGAGGTTCCTGGCCAGGAGCCTGTTCTGAATTGTGCGTGGAGTGACGTTGGGTGCCACAGCAGCCCGAATGTCTGCTGCAGATGCTGTCCGATTTGCCACAGCCATCCTACAGATGCTCCAGTCAACCCTGTCTCCAGTGGCCGGGGGTCGTCCAGATCCTGGTCTCCTGGTAATCCTGCCTTCCCTGGACCATTGCTGCCAACAGTTGTACACAGTGGCAATGTCTCGATCCATGCGTTCTACAATAGCACGGAACGAAAATCCACCCTCTCGAAGGCCCACTACACGTCCTCGTTCGAATTGGGTTAACTGCCCATATTCATGTCGCAGTTGCCTTCGAGGCATGTTTTACATACTCTATCACACATGTCCACAAGCGTCTGATCTCCTTTATAGCTGTCATTGGAATGTCTCATTTGCATGTACAGGGTGGCGCTGGTTGCGCCCCCTAAAGTTGTAATCTTGAAACTTGAATCAATAGAATAAATGCCATAGCTGAATATACTGTCCAAATTTCATTCATTTAGCACAAGTCCTTCATAGTGTTGGGATTTTTTTTTCTGCCAGTGTAATTCATTACTGCAACACTTTGTTAATATAAGCATAAGACTGCACTTTCTTTATAATGTACTAACTGATGATTGCAAATGTCTGTTTTTTAAATTCTCCTTCCAGTCACTCGAACAATGTACATTTTCCCCCGACTTAGGTTATAGATAAGGATCGGAAAACATGTCATAAATCGAGAAAGATATATGATGCGTTCCGACAACGACAGAGAGAGATAAACGAATTTAGATTTTTTATTAATACATAACAAATAAGAAATAAATAAGATAATATTTACTTACCATAACGTGGAGTATTTTTGGCATAGAGGAGCTGATAGTTGTAGTACTCAACATTGAATACCATTAGAAGGAGGGTGAAGATCTTGAGTACTATTAGAAGTTCGACGATCTTGCTGGAGGAACATCAACTCACTCTTCCTCTAAATCCTTGTGACTACAGAAGGTTGAGTAAGTTACAACTAAACGATTTACATATTCAAATTCTCCAGCCATGGGGTTGACAATTTGGTCGTGAGGAGTTATAAAGGGGACATAGCTTCATCATTCTTAATCGTTGTACAAATGCTAGCTGCGAGAATGCCATCAAAATCGATAGATATTGGGAAGGATATATAAATGTCCAACGTGAAGTGGTCCTATTCCATGATTATAAAACAATGCAAATCCATGGGTCTCACCATTTCGAAGGCAGGAATTTGTAACATACTAAATAAAACACAGAAAAACCACAGTACCAGCAACGTTGGACGAACCTGGACCCTCAAAACGATGACCCATTCCAAGCAGAACACTCAAGATTGTAGCCTAAGTGAAGCATTTCATCTCTGCAGAAAATCCCAAAACTCAAAGGACTGTCGCAAATACGGTAGGGGTATCACAGTCAAGGGTACGCAACATAATCCACAAAAATCTCCGACTGGTTAAGTGTCTGAAACCTTGTATGGGTGCATTAGGATAAAGCTGCGAGTCATACATCCAAGGCAACGGTTGGCCATTTGCAAACACTGGAACAGGAGACGGGCATATATTCAATTTCATTTGAAGACATACCCGTAAAATCTCCAGATGCATCCACCGTGGATTATCGCGGCTTTGGACTGCTTTGGATTAATGCACCCTTGGAAGTAGACGACCCCATACATTGGACGGTCTATGGAAAGCCTGAGAAGAGGGGTGGCACAGATCGACCTAAATTCTCTGCAGCGAAGGCTTTTTAAATGGAAACTGCGATGCAGAGCCATAGTTCGACCCGTGGGCACCAGATAGAACATCACCGAATTTAGCAGCGGAGTTTCTCATAGACCTATGACGCTTGCAAATCGTTTAGTTGTAACGTACTCAACCCTCTGTATACCATAGAATATTATAAGGATATAAAAGGCTATCTGAAATTCTCAAATAAAGTATTAAACCTGCAGTTTTATAATTGTGTTATTTAAGCCATGATAATATTTACCCCAATTCTGAAGTCTTCTACGAGCTAATTGTGTCCATTTCGGCTTTGGTGCATTATAGACTTTGTCCAGGAGATATATTTTCCTCCACTGCAGTTATAAAATCGGGAATATAATAAATAGTTCGAGGCATCTGTAATAAAAAAGAAACATTTAAATTTTATTTATGACAAAAATCAAGCTATAAAATACGAAGAAAAATAAAATTATACAGTAGAATCTCTGTTATCCAATGTATACAGGAATGACAAATGATCAAATAATTGAAAACTTGGATAAAATGAAGCATAGGAGTTTTGCTCTCAGTAATATTAATAAATATATATTTATTATTATGTATCATATTTTTAATCACAAGTTCATGGTTTTTGAGCTACTCATTTTCTATAGCGCATGGATCCATCCGATTAAACAAAAGTTGCGAATCAACAATCGGATTTTGTCTCGACTGAATGACTTCCCTTAAGAAATCTTGAAAGGTCTTTCCTGGCCAGGATTCTAAAATTCAGTTATAACTTTTGAATCACCCTATTGAATATACCTATTGTTGCAAAACCTATTGTACTGGCACTTAAGTTTTTTTCCTCACGCCGGCTTTTTTTGACTTACCCCGTAGTTGATATAATAAAACATCACAACTGCATCGAAGATGTTGATGGAGTTTGATATTGAATAATAAACAAAAGCAAACAAAATAAATGCATTTCATGTTTTAATATTGTTTCTGTACCTACAAGTTCATTTCCTAAGTCATGACAAGTATTTTATTTCTTTTAAACATTTTTATTATTGTGGCCTATATGAATTTCTTGATTAAAAGAATACTTCAATTACTTGTTTTTTGTTTTCCATCTGACATTGGCTTATAACCCAAATCTTATTTGATGGTAATATTAATAAGTACTTAGGATAGGTTTTTCAAATATACAAGATATCCTAAAAAGGACTGGCAACTTTTAAAAATGGAATAGCAGGTGAACAGTAACAGTTATTAAAGTTATTCTTGGAGGAGATTAATGGGTGAGGTCAGAAACTGGTTTTGATATGGTTCCTTGTGTTTTGCAGACCGATCTTTTGAGGCTGTGTGTAATGAAATTCTTAATAGCCTGCATGTTTTGTGCTGTCATGGCTAACCACGAATGTTTGCAACTATATTGATGAAGATGATGTCCAGGGTGAATCAAAAGTTACTGTGCAGTGGCTGGTCGCAGTTGCATGTTGTGATGTTACTGTGCAACATGCAACTGCGCACAGATTCAAAAGTTGCATGTTGTGAAACACTCTGCTTAGGGGAGGCCGTGGCCTGGTGGGCTTTCACCGAACACGCAACTTCTTAAGGGCAGCAGGATTTCTCATAGACTTATGACGCTTGCAAATCGTTTAGTTTAACATACTCAACCTCTATAGTAGATGGCTGAGGTGAACCAAGTGCTTTGAATCATGGCGTTTCTTGAGGTTCTTTCCTGTGCTTCTTTTCTTCGCCAGCACTATGAAAAAGTGCTACTATGGTGTTTTTTAGCCATGGTAATAAAGCAGCAAGCTGTAAAACCATAACACAAAACACGAGGATGCATGAGATCACTCTGAACATGTCTTAACATGTCACACAAGCAAGGAAGAGCCTTCAGTAGCTACAATACATAGCTGGTAGGCATCCTTTCTTCCCCACTGTTGTCAAATCTATTATCGTGTGCAAATTTTGAAAGTTTTCTTCAATAAATTTTGATTTTCTTTGAGTTTCGGGGGCTGACTGTATATATGATATTCAAATTCCTCCCAAGCTGTCTCCAGCATGTAAGTCTTAACAGTTACCACTGCTGCTATGATTTGAGTTTTTAGAAAAAATTTTTGACTATTTAGGTGGTTTTAGAATAAAAAGTATATAATACAATAAAAAGTATTCCCATATTACTGGTACTTACTTAGTCATTTGTTCCTTAATATTGCATGATAACTTAAAAATTGTGGTATTTGCATTTAATAAAAATATATTTCTTCAAATGGATATTTAAAATGGATGTGAATTCACTCTTGGCATTAAAAATTTTTAATTTAGAATTGTGCTTTGTTTAATCTTAAATCTTTTCTGTATATTGGAAGAAAAATAGAATTATCAAAATTAATGAATGGAAGTCCCTGTGATATTTAATTTGTTTTATATTGCTTTAACAGATATGTTTTGAATTTTTTTTTGTATTATCACAAATATATTTGACTTTTGCCAAGCATGTTGCTTAATTCTTGCTTCCTCTTCTTCATGAAATTTTTCTTAAATTTTTTTGTTTGACTTTTAATTGAAACATTAATATCACTGAAGATGACATTATCAAGGAAAGGTAAGATTTCGAACTTCCAGAAAATCGTACTATTTGATATTATACAGAGTACTGCAAAAAAAAAAAAAAAAAAAAAAAAAAATAAATAAACAAAAAAGTTTTTTTTTAAGTTTTTTATTGAATAAAAACTAATGAATCCTAGTGTATTAGAATAAATTCTTTTCCATTAAAATAAATATATTTTATTACTCACAATTTAATTCATAATTTATTATTTTGAATAACCGAAATTTGAAACTCGTAACTCTGACCCCAGTAGGCCAATCAGAACTAAGCTAGCGAACAAATAGCAAAGTAGCTAAATTATCTACAGTAAGCTAAATTCCGAATTTCAACATTCTATGTCAAAAAATTCCAAAATTTATTGCCGTACATGTTACAGAATTTCCTGATTATTTTCTTTTTTTGCATTACACTGTATATAGACTGGATTATTTGATTAATGATAACGAAATTAAAAACTCTAATGTGCGTATGCAGATGATTTCTCAATTATGTTGGCTTGTATTAATCAAATAAAAATAGATTATGGGTGTTATCACAGTGATGATAACAAGCTTAAATTGTATTTACAGAAGCACTAATTATAATACAGCTGTAACAGAATTAGTAAAGCAAAAGATACTGTAAATGCTTCAAAAACTTCACGAAATTTGACTAGAGGATTAATTATATTTCAGCATTCATTAAAAAAGAATTTCTTTGCTCATTTATTAATGCTTTTGAACTAGGATGCATTTTGCAAGAAATCTTAAACATCCATTAAATTTAGTAAAAGAATTTCTGAAACATGTCTCAATATTATCAGAATTCATCAGGTCTCTGTATATGGGCTACTTGGTTGGTGGAGTTGTGTTACAAAGATCGCATCATATGAGGGGAAAATAGAGGGTTGAAGCAGTTAAAAAAAGCAGTATGGATTTTGAAATTGTATATAGACCTTGCTTCATGATACTATACTCCACATCTGCTGTGTTCAATGTGATATCCCCTGTTATGGACAATGGCCTGATATCGCAGCTTCCATTGTAACAAACTTTTGTGAAGAATTGCAAGGGGGATCTTGCTCCACATATCTTTACATGCTTTCCATATTCTCTTGTACGTCGATGGTTTCCAAGCTTTTTTTTTAAGGAGTCCAAAGCTGCAGATATCCAAGCAGGACCTAACTGGGATGGGTGAAAATGGGATCATCATGAATCCTGTTCTTGTCTTTTTCTGCATAGTAAGCCAGTGAAGAAAGTGACATGTGGCTGTGTACTTGATGAGCATTTGTACCATATAGACAAGGAATGTTTTGATTGTAAATTGGGTCCGTTACCTTCTCTTGGAAGAGTCCAAGTTGACTTCAATGATAGTAGCTACCTTGTGCAATCTGAGATTATCATGAGCACAGTTTGCAGCTACAGCCATAAACTTCTACTTGGGATTGGTTGATGAAAGTAGCATTCCGTCTTTGTGACGGTAATGAATAGGTCATTGAGGTATATTCAGCCTCCATCTGTCATGTGCAAGGTACCATTCATAAAGTTTTCAAGCGAAGTGTATTATGTCAGATGATGATGACACAGCAGTTTCAGATTTTCTTGAATGATGCATCCAACTTTTTTTTTGAGACATTTTCATCTTCTTGGCCATGTCGAGCTGTGTAGGGTTTTTTTCAAAGATATCATAGCTCGAACTCTCTCTACAGAATGTTGTTTCTTGTTTGTTTTTCATGGATAGACTGAGTTCTATTTCTGGCTCATCTTTCCCTATGACCCTTGCCCTGAGTTTTGTTCCTGTGAATAACATTACTGATAATACCTTTACTTATGACGAGACCTTTCTTCTTGCACTTTCTAGTTACTGTATTAGGGAATAACTGAAGCCAATGTGTTCAATTTAGTCACCGTTTTAGGTTAACTTCGTCAACTAGCATAGGTCGGTTTTCTGTGTTTTCATTTGCTATAACAGTGGATTACTAAAGTATCCATATTTAGATATTGTAATCATTTTAAACGGTTAAAATAATTCTATAGTTCTATAAAAGTATTTAAAATTAAACCCGATTTACAGGAATGGTTTGGATTTAGATGTTGTTCACTTACACATAAATTATGCTAAATAAGTTTCATTAAAATTTTATTATCTAGAGTGGATTGAATAGTTTTGTATTTAGGTAAATGGGGTGTGTTTTAGTTTCTATTATAAACTCGAAATCTCGGGATAGTTATTTTTATACAAATTTTGTGTTAATTTTTTGTTGAAAACCAGATTTTTAAATAGAAAAAAGTTCTCAGTTATCTTAAAATTATTTAAAAAGTACATGCCAACAGTAACAATTTCAATCTTAATAGATTTTTATGATATGTATTAGAAGCATGTATACGCAAAATAAGCTTTTCATAGTTCATTTAAAGAAATATAAATTCTATTCCATTTTCTGAATCGAAATTTATTAAACTGATGCAATTCAAGGATTTACCCATCCTAATTTCAAATTTTCTATAATTTTTACAAAACTTTTCATGTTTATTTTCATCATCTTAAGTTACATTAACATCTTTCACTTATCGATTATTTCATGGTTAGGGTTTTCTTTTTCATTTTATTTCGGAAGTAATGTTAAAAGCTTACTTCCTGGAAGGAAGCTAAGATAAGATCTGGAATTTCAGTAGGCAAGCCAGTATTTTATTCTTTGCTCTTAATACAAAAGAAATCAAAATTGCATTGAATTTGAAATTAATCTTCTTATAGTGTTTTAAATAATTCAAAGACATTTCTTAAAAGTTTTGCTACAGTTTTTGTCATCAAAAATTGGTAAGTATATGTCATCAATATATCTTTCGGTTTCTTGTTGCATGGAATGAATTTGACTGGAAATTACTTTCCTTATGAGATTGTGCCAAAATACACACTTAATTTGTTACATTATTCAAAGCACTTATATTTACAAATACTTAAAAATTTTTAACCTTTCATTTTTCAATTTTTTTTATTTTTTATTTTTTTTTTAAGAAATACATATGCTAAAATATTAATGCGTTTATTTACATGCTGTTGTAAATGGCTTTTTTTTATTTTTCCTTTTGAATTTGCATGATTTAATATGCACTTTGTTTGCATGCTATATTAATAAGGCTGCATGAGGAATGCTCATTTGTTTCTTAGGGCCTAAGAGGTCCACACTTCAGGCTATGTTGGCCAGCCTTGGTTCTGAGGAAGAATCCTCCATCCCAACCCCAAACTCCATCATCCCAGCTCCTGCCAATATGGTGGAACTGGATAATGAAGGTTTGTATTAGTGTTATTTTCAACTTGCTCTGCTGTGTTTATATTTTCATTAGTGGTAATACCAATAAGTGTGGTTTTGTGTTTCATTTTTGCACTAACCTTTAGGAGAAATCTCTTCATTCACTGTTATGGAATCTTAGATAAGATTTTATCTACTGATTTCTTTGTATAAATAAGTTTGGGAAGGGAACTGCCCTTATTCAAAATTTAAATCAATTATGTGTTATTTATTAACCATTATTTATGTTGTTTCTTTTCCTCCTCAACATTTGGGATATTTTCATCATTTAGCAGGTAATTTTGTTGGGTTTGTAATTGTGTCTGTATACAGGTTGTCCCAAAACGTTCAGGGTATTTCATTATATGCTATTGATTTGAAGTACTTGGCTCCAGTAAGGGAGGGCTATGTCTTTTTTGCAAGTTTCTGGTCTTAGCCAGTAATAGATAATGAATCAGATGAACTGAACAGTGGGACACCCTATATATAATTTCCCATCCTATTGTTAATAAATTCCATTTCTAAATTTTTGGAATTCATTATAAAGTTCTTTAATTGTAGTTTTAAATGATAATAGTCTAAAGGTATTAATAGAAAACAACATCTGCACTAGGCTCTGTTCTATCATTGTCCACCACATTGAATACCTTGTAGTCTTTAGGAGACTTGGAAACAGACTTGCTGTATGCGGTGGTCCAGTTGGTAGAAGCAGCGATGTAGTTCGAATCCACGTTGCAGAATTTTTGTGTTTTTTCCATTAATATCTTTTCTGTATGTTTGGAGTTTGAAGTTGGAAACAAATGTAATATTTTCAATATGATTCCTGACATTTGAACTGTTTAATGTATATTCTTAGCATTGAATGCCATATAATTTTCATTTTTAGCAAACTAGTTTTTAATATATTTTAGTAATAGTTTGCACGTTATATTCCATTCTTATTCGACAAACTCTCAGTTTTTTGGGAATTGTGTTGCTCTCGAACTTTGCATTTAAAATCTTACGTTCTTGAATATTTTGAGGAAACCATTATAGAGAAAGTGAATATGAGAGGACTTCATATATAGTAAGAGCAACAGATTTAAAGAATTGTCATAAAAATTAAATGAAACTACCGGTATGCGAAACTGCTTAAGACTTTACAATACAACATAGGTAAAATATTCTGACTAGATCTATTTATTCCCGGTTTTATGAAGGATACAATAAAGAGACAATATGCCTTTTTATACAGAGAAAGTGTTAACAAACCCGAATTTGATTGGGGAGGGGGGAGACAAACAAGTGGTAAAATTAGCAAAGATTAGCATTTGCTTATTTTTTGTCCATTCATATTTCTATTTGTGTTAATAATACGCACACAAAAATATTCAGGATAAGTAACAAGGTAAAGTGTTTATTATGCCGATGCATTTTGGTTAACACCATCTACATGTGCTACTTTAGTATTAATTTTCAGCATATTTTTTTCCCACAAAAATCACACAATTTTTCATTCATTACCATAAATATTAATCGAATGGTTTATTTATTTCCTTTTTTTTTTTTTTTTTGCAATGCTTGCATTAGTTGGTTTTTATAACTAGTGTCCAGCACATTACTATAACTGTTAACCTAGTAGCTACATATGAACCTAGTAACCTAAGTTCATCTTTAACAGCACATATGAGGTACCATTTGCATTCATGTTTTCTTCTAAAGTTTTCAGCACCCAAACAGTTTAATGAAAACATACAACAGACTTTAATCCTACCCCCACCAATTTGTCTTTTGCCAACTATAGTATCCATATGTTTTGTTGTCTGACGTTTTTCGATAAATACACCACCATCTATCATGTATTCACTTGGTGAAGAAAAAAAAAAATCGCAACTCGTCAGTGAAACCTAGCAGTTGCTACTCAGCCAGGATCCAGTCCCTTATTCCATGTAAACTCTAGGCATTTTTCCAAAATGCTGCCATCTTCTGTTCTGATAGCTAAAAATTCATGATAACCAGAAGAACGGAAGATGATGATACACAACTTGTCCACAAGAGCATTGTATTTTTCCATGAATGTACTTTTCAACTGTTATGTAGTTATCATTCAACATAAGTCAATATCTGAAAGAATATACAAGCTTATATAGAAACTAACAGCCAGTCAGGAAGCTGAATGCTAACTCTTATTGGCTATACGAAATCATTGTATTTTTCAAACATGTTATGCCTTACATATGACATTTGCTATTAAACTATTAAACACCTACATTTTGATTCCTGTGCACATGCACTGCATAATGTTCTAAGGGTGTTCCATGACTATTTTGGGGAGGTTGTCATAATAATGTGACTGGGAAATGTATACTTTTTAATGTTCAAGAAATTTACGTATTTATATTGCTTTTTTCTTTTCTTTTTTTTTTCTTATAGAGGCATATTTGTGTATAAATATACAGGGTGTGTCACAATTCCCTCCCGGGTTTGGAAGGCTTATAAAAAAATATATTACCAATACAGCAACAAAGTTGACTTTATTGGAGAAAGAAACATTACAAGTTTTGTTTCACAAATGTGTTAGTAGATGGTGCCCCTAGGTCTGATAGCAGTAGCAAATAAGAGAAACACAGGCTTTCAATAATTTTGCACATAAGAATGGTGTTTACAGGTTCACAGAAAGCTTACTGTGTGTTAGAATTTGCAAAAAGTGAATCTGTTGTGACAGTTCAAAGACAATTTCGTACAAAATACGGATTTCAACCTCCAACGAATAAAATAATTCATGTGTGGTTTCGGAAATTTGAGGAAAGTGGTTGCTTGTGTGATGGAAAACGAACTGGTCGTCCAGGCTCTTCGGTAGAAAAGGTTACTCGTGTACGAGATGTGTTTGTGCAAAGCCCGAGGAAGTCGATTCATCAAGCGAGTGCTGAATTACAGATCCCGGGAAAAAATGTTTGGCGTATTATACGAAATAATCTGCAAATGAAACCCTATCGACTTCAATTAATGCAACATTTGAGTCCACAGGATCTGAATGTTCGTTTCGAATTTTGCTTGGATGTCCAGCAAATGATGGAGCAGGAGGATTTTGCAGATAAATTGATCTTTAGTGACGAGTCAACGTTTCATGTGTGTGGCAAAGTTAACACACACAATGCCCGTATTTGGGGTACGGCCAATCCTAAGGAAGTGGTGACTCACGTCCGTGATTCGCCTAAGGATAACGTTTTTGCTGCTATGTCGTCAGCACGAGTGTACGGCCCGTTTTTCTCACGGAGACAACTGTTACTTGCATTGTCTACCTCAACATGCTGCAACTGAGGTTAATGCCTGAATTACAGGAAGATAATTCATCGTTCGTTTTCCAACAAGATGGGGCACCGCCCCATTATCTGAACCATGTTCGCCATTTTCTCAATACCGAGCTTCCTTGTCGTTGGATTGGACGAGGTTCTGACAACGACAATCACCTTTTTCCGTGGCAACTGCACTCTCCGGGCCTAACTCATTGCGATTTTTTTTTTTTTTTATGGGGTTACATCAAAGATCGTGTGTTCATGCCCCCTATGCCACGTGATTTGCAAGATTTACGCCAAAGGATCACAACCGCATTGCTACTATTGATCGTGACATGTTAAAGCGAGTGTGGGAAGAATTTGACTTTAGACTTGATATCTGCAGCATCACGAAAAATTCACATATTGAACATTTGTGAAACAAAACTTGTAATGTTTCTTTCTCCAGTAAAGTCAACTTTGTTGCTGTATTGGTAATATATTTTTTTATAACCCTTCCAAACCCAGGAGGGAATTGACACACCCTGTATTACATGCTTTTGTATTAAATTTTATTCTTCAATAAGAAGTCAAAATAGAAATACAATCTGTGAAGTTTATCATCAAAATAATATCAATTCCCAATTATCTGAGTGGTCATGATTTCAAAGTAAAATTGTGAAATGAAGTAAAAAAAAATTGAATGACATCATTTGAAGCAACGTTCCAATATTTTGATTAATGATATCTTAAGATATAAAGCGACTGCACTAATATAAGACTGAGGGTTCATATTCCTAATGCAATAAATAATGAAGTGAGAACTTTTAAAATGTTTCCTCCTTCACATGTCTTTTTAAAATGTCTCTATACTTGCATCAGAGTCAAAAAAATATATACCCAAAAATTGGTCTTAAAAATCTTACTCGACTGTGACACGAGTCGAAAAATTTTGAAAAACGAAAATCGGCTTAAAAATCATAATTTGACTTAAAAGGGCGGTAACATAATGAAGCCTGATTTGGAATTGGTGGTTCAATGGATAAAGAACGCATGTAATGACATATGCCGATATGGTTAATAAAATGTGGAATTGGCAATGCTCTCTTCAAAACACAAGATGGCTCTCTGAGGGCGAGGAGGGAATATACTGACAATGGCACCACTTGTAATGACAACGAGAATGAATAGTTTGGAGATGTGTTCGATGAAAATGTGCTAGCTGATGAGTTCCATAACAATGTTTAGATATTCTATGATGATTCAGAGTTTGAAGGTTTTTAATATATTTTTTGTAAATAACAATTGATTAAATTATTTAATGTAAATAGCAGTCGATATAAAATAAATTACCAGTATTGTTTTAGTTTGAATAAATAACCCTCCGTTCAATTATTTTATTTCATTATCAAAAAGTTACCTCGCGTCATAGTTGATCCCCCATTTTCCAGCTGGAAAATGGGGGGTCAACTATGATGCGAGATCAACTCTGATGCGATAGTATACAGTAAAATTCCATAAGAATTTCTTTAACCATAGATCTTCTGTTTGGAAAAACAGACTTTGGATTTTCTATGTGGTTGAAAATTATTGTTTTTAGAGTGTTTTTCAGTAATTTAATAGAATAATTTCTATATAAAAGCTTTAATGTAGCTTTAATACAAGCTCCTTGGTATTTGCAGGGGGTAGACAAAACCTACCTACGTTTAATTAAGCTTCTATTTTTCAGCTAGTATGAAGTGTAATTGTTTGAAATTGGTTTTAAGCACTATGGATGTGGTGTTGACTGGCTCTTGTATTCTCCCGATTTCTTTTTATGGGTCACGTGAAGGACAAGCTCTACAAGACGAACTGTTAAGATCTTAGGCAAGCTGCAAACAAGTATCTAGTGTGAAATTTTGGCAATTCCAACAATGTTCTCACAAAGGTGGGGGGCCAATTTTAAAATCCAACTGTGCAAAATCGTCAAGATTAGTGGCAACATTAGTGCTTGGGTTAATCCTAAGCGATAAGCAACACATTAGACAAAATGAGTTGATGCCACAAACGTGTCACAGAATTTTCAAATAATTGCCATAACCCAAGGATTTGACGTTTAATTTAGGTAGGCAGGTTTTGGCCATCCTATATTTGAACATTTTATGTCGAAATGACCAAAAATTCGATAGTTAATATTAATTTATTTTGTAAATAAGAATGGATCATGTAATTGAAAGTTTTGGTATTCGTGGCTTTCTTTGGGAACGTAACCCATGCAAATACTGAAAGATTGCTGTATTTTGAAATTTCAATGTTCCTTAATTTTTTTATTTTGACTTTTTGTTGTTGAAGATTAAAATTTAACACAATTTTATACTGCAGTGATTTACTCCATCTCCAAAGTTATTACCTGTTCTTATAATTTGCTGTAAAAATTTTATTGTATATATTTTATTAATATATTTTTGTGAATTCTTGTAATTTAAAAAAATGAAAAAATATTTTTAATGCAAAAGTTAAAAAAAAAAAAAAATAGAATGTGAAATTTATATATGCCACTGAATGCAACATCTTTGACATTTTAGTGAAGTAATTTTTATAAAATAAATAATTGCTAACAGTAGATAAAAATCTGTGAGGATGTTGTTCTCTGTACTGTTCTTAATAACAAAATTAAAAGAGGCCTTACAGTACAACATTTTAGTTTTAGTTTTTAAAAAAAACCCAACTAGTTTCAGCTTTATTCCCGCCTTCTTCAGGGTACAAAAGAAAGCGGGAATAAAGCCAAAACTAGTTGTTTTTTTTTTTGTTGTTTTTTTAAAACTAAAATGTTGTACTGTAAGGCCTCTTTTAATTTTGTTAGTAGATAAAAGATGGGACATGAAAATTGATATAACAAATATAATCAAATTCTTTTTTTTTACAAATAGATTTTTTTTCTTAGTACCTCAAAAATTAGTTTGTTTTTCTGTTATTTTTCTTTAGATTATTTAAATCGTTGTATTTTTACCTTGAATTTCAGTGTCCCTTGGGACAGTTTCTCCATTTTCGGGTGTATCGAGGCGGCCGATGATGAGTGGTCCAGGTGGTTCAGATGAGGATGCGCTTGATGCAGCCCTAGGTTTAGGTGAATTAGCAGGATTAACTGTGAATAATGATGCTGATGTTAGCTATGATGTGAGTATTTATTTTTCTAAGAATACACTGTAATCTTGTTGCATTAGCATTCCCATAAAAACTGGAGATAATAAAAAACAGAAAATCATTGTTAGAGAGTTAAAACAATAAATAAATAAAAGACATTAGAGGGCTGATTTCTGTGAATTATTAACGCTGAATAATTTTTAAAAAATTATAAAATAAGTAGATTTAGATTGGGATATGGCTCAAAATTAAGGGGGGGAACATAGCTGCAACTGCTCATCATTTTGTTTTTTTCTCAAAACACAGGCTTAGAAAAACCCTGATATGTGGCACTTGGACTTTCTAGTGAGGCTCTTGATTATAAACGGTTAAAAAACACTGCACTTAAATTCTCAAATGAAGTCAAAATGACATCAAACTGGTGTTATTTCCTCTGCTTCACAATCATTTATTTCTGATTAAAAGCATGCAAGGATCATGTATCCATAATGCATGGGACCAGAAGCTTCCTGGATTTTTGAATCGTTAAAAAAAGGCGATTCGAGTTCATCATTGCCAATGCCTTGAACCTCACGCCTTCAAAGGAAAATAATAAATTGACATTTAATTCAACCACACCATAACAAAAGTTCTTAGCAGTATTTAAAATATTATGATTTAAAAATTGCTTACCAGGGCCCAAATTTTCTAAATTTGCTATTTGGGAAACCCAATAAACAAAGTTGGTTCCACTTTACAATCGGGAATATATGAATTGGAGTGCAGCATATGCAACACCATCTACCATGGACAAAGAGAGAAATTGGCAGTGGCGAAACGTGTATTAGAAACGGGACACCAGGCCACGAGAGCTAAGTTTTACGCCGATTAAATGTGTTGATGATGTTGCATTACTCGGTGCAGCTGAATCCCTTGAAATTAAAGAAACTGACAAACTTTGCATAATTTGGACCATGAACTCTGATTAGCTGACAAAAATAGCAAACTCGAATTTATTTATTTTATGTACTCTGATTAGATAGTTCTATTTTACTTGTATTATTATCTGTTGTGATCCTTTTTTGTGTATTCTTGCCAAATGGCCACAGTATGGCTGAAATGTACATAAAAGAAGAATTAAATGTTTTTATATGGAGAAGAGGTGTTTATTTATTTATAATTAATGTTATCCACAGTTTCATTAAAAAATTTGTTTTATCCATTTAAGAATTTTTTACCAATAGAAAATACCACTCGTGATCAAGGAATATCTAATGCGGTGGTTTTTCATTAACATCCGCATGGTTAGTAAAAAAAAACAAAAAAAAAAAACAAAAACAAAAAAAAAAACAAACTAACTACCATGCCTCGGCGGGATTCGAACCCATAATCCGAGGATTTCAACATTCACTGAAGCCTGTGCCCCAGCGCTCTCAGCCACTGAGCCGATACAGTTTCATTATATTATTGATATTGTGGGAGTTTCATTAACGTGCAAAGATTGTATTCAGAGTGCTTTGACGTTCTAGAAGGTTTATTTCCATCTATAAGCACTTGTGAATCGCATTTCAAATTTACTTTTCTAATAATAGTTATAAAATTATATTTTATCTAATATAATATATGCGCAAAAACATTCAGTAGAATCAATGTGTTGGCATAAAGCGCATCAAACTTTTGATTTAATATCAGTGCAAGATTAAAAAAAAAAAAAAAAAAAAACAACTTTGCTGATAAAAAATTAACTGCCTTTAAAATGGAAATACCTCAATCAAGTGAAAACATTTTTAAAAGTAGTCTTAATTTGGAGTATTTTTATTAAATAAGCATTTTTGGAAAAGCATGAATTCAGTTTCCAACAATTTATTAAATATTGGGTTGTTTCATAAGTATTGGCCGAATTTGATGGGAAGGAAAAGAATACATTTTATTAAGTGAAATATCTGCCCTCAGCAACTATACATTGTGCCCAATGTGTTGGCAATGAAAAAATGCCATGGTTTCAGAAGTTGGCATTATAATGTTCCAAAAAACTGGTGACAGCAGTAATGACAGCATCTTGGTCAGTGAACCATTTATCCCACAAGAAATTGTCCAAATGACTAAATGTGTGGAAATTGCTTGGGGCCAAGTCTGGTGAGTATGCAGGATGAGGGAGAAAGTCGTACCCTAAAGCATTAATTTTTTCAGTGTTTCAACAGACATAAGTGGATAAGCACCACTCATCAGTGACAGTTGTTTTGTTCACAATTTCTGATGGCATTCATCCAACAGATGGCAGTGCACATTGCTGTTGATTGTTTGTCCCCATGGCAGAAAATGCACTACACTCCTGGAGGTCTACCACATGGAGATGAGAAGTTTGTTTGGGTACAACTCAAAGTTTGGGTCTGTTTCAGTGTTTTCCCTTTATTCAGCCACTGAACTTTTAGTTTTCTGTTGTTGTAGAGCCATTTTTCATCAACAGTAACGATGCGATGTAGAAACTGTGTTAGAGCCTCACAATACTTGAGGGCAAGACATGTTTCCAAGCCTCACAGTTGCTGCTTCTCAGTGAGGGCTTGTGGAATCCAATTGTCCAGCTTTTTCGACTTGACCATTTTTGCCAGGAATCGGGTTACGGGTGATACAGTAAGCACGTGGAGAGCTCAAATACAGTGGAAGTCAGTTTTTGTTCTGCATCGCACTTTACTGGACGTCTGTCTACTGGTTTACGATTAATGTCCATTTCACCAGTGTCAAACTTTACAAATAATCTACAGACTGTTCTTCATTCGTCGTGCACGCAACCCATGTTCCATTAACATTGGTAACTGTTTCCTGCACATTCCATCATGCAAAATCACTAGCCTGGTACGTATGCAGTTATTGGAGAAACTTCTAGACCAGTCCTATTTATTTTATGGGGGAGGGGGGTATCGTACTTCCTGCTGTAGGGCTCGTGCAAAGCAGCCTAAACGAATCGGCCAATAGTAATTACAGCCCAATATTATATATTGCTAGCCATTGAAAATAGTTTGAAACTTTGCGAATGCTTATAAAGCAGATTTTCTATAGTTAAAAAAGAAATGCAATCAGTCTTGTGTAGTCTCATTTTAAAAGTTAATTTTGTGGTCACATATAAAGTTATTTAAAACAAAAGATAAAGGTATTAATAATCACCTATCATGAATAAGAAATTTCCTTCTCTAATTCTAATAAAATTAACAAAAAACTGCACCCAGCTGATAGGGATTGACGTCTACGAATTTTAGTGCCTGTGACTTCACAGGTTCCAAGACATCGAAGAAGCTTTGAACGCAGGGATTGAAGTGTAGCTTAAGCCAGGTGGCATAAGCAAAACACTTGAAATTCATCGGAGATTACTGTTGTAACATAATGTCATCATCTGATATTTACTCAAAGGAAATAATGAACAGAAGATGTTCCTTTCTAGTTTCAAGAAAGAAAATTTCAAATTACTTTATCCTGTAAGAGTCAGTTATTTACAGGATGCTTACGAGGGTTTGGCTACATAAAAATAAAACAAAAACGAACAGACTTCATTACTGAGTTTAGATAGAGGACCAATTAATGATTCACTCCACATTCGTTATCAAATGCCTGATGTCATGAAAGACATTTCTGAAATTGCATAAAATCATCATCTAAATATGATAATTAATTTTATCCCATTTCCCATTGGTTAATAATTTTTCAAAACTTTTCATTGTGGAAACAAATATCAGCTGTAATGCAGATCTTCACAACTGGTTGCTCAATTGGCCAGTTCAAATCATCACATTATGATAAATTGAGACAGCTATGATTTTCAAGCCCTAGATACTGCTGCATGATGGTAGCATTGCTACCAAAATATGTATCCAGTACTTCCAAGATGATTTTTTTCATTGCGGAAAAAGAGGTAATTACTTTTTAATTAGTAACGAACAGAAGGTTGGACAGAAGCACTAATTTTCACTTCACCGAGATATTTTTCTTGTTGAAATACTAGTGTATATAAAAGAAAATTTTTTATTAACATGTAGTGTATTCCCTTGAAAAATAATGAGGTTTAAAAAAAAACAAACTTAGGGTCCAATTTTCTATAGAATTTACCTTTAAATTTGGTAAAATGATGTTAATGTTAACTTCATTTTGTGAATTAGTTTTTAATTACAATATTTTTTTGACATTTGAATAGATAACTGCGACCAAAGAAGCATTTCGAAAAACTTGGAATGCTAAGTATACGCTACGTAGTCATTTTGATGGAGTACGAGCTTTGGCTTTTCATCCTGTAGAGCCAGTGCTGATCACTGCATCTGAAGATCACACGTTGAAATTATGGAATTTACAAAAGACAGTACCTGCTAAGAAGTAATAAAAGTTTTTAGTTCTGATGTGAATGTATCGTTTTTGACAAATTCCATTAAATCAATATTTTTTTATCACAAATTTGAAAATATAAAGGGTGATCTGAAATAATATGACAAAAGTTCAGTAATGTGTTATCACTGTAAATTGTTGTTTTTATGGGCACCTCTTTTCTGATTTATGGTGTTCTGGTAGTATATTAAAATGAGCTTCTGAATAAATTGGCCCTTGAATTGATAACAATCTATCTTACAGGCATCACTGACTTTGTCCTGTATTTGCAGGAAACACATTCTCATCTTGGCATGCCAAGATACTTTACGAATCTCTTGATATTGTTGCTCGGAAAGAAGTCATTCTACCCATGTACTCTTAGGATCTTTTTTTCGTCCCTTTGAATAGTGGAGAACATGTTCATGAAATTTGTTGCATCATCTCAGACTCACATCTTAGGAGTAGAGTGTTAAAAATATAAAAATTTTTCTCATTTATATTATAGTGAAAATTCATTTGCTCTTTCTTACAAACATAGGACTGCATCTCTTGATGTGGAACCAGTTTACACTTTCAGGGCTCATGTGTAAGCCTCTTATTAAATTTATTGTAATTAGTAATTAAAAGTCAAATAAGATATATAAGGAAACTAATAATATATTTTATATTCCTTTTCAGAGGTCCTGTACTTTGTTTAGCTATGAGTGCAACAGGGGAGCAGTGTTTTAGTGGTGGGGCAGACTCTACAATTAGATGCTGGAATATTCCAAACTCAAATATAGATCCATATGACACTTTCGGCAAGCATCTTTTCTTCTCTCTCTCTTTTTTAAATTGTCATTGAAATGAATAAACAGGTTTAATTTTAAAAAATGAATTTACTATGAAATACATTTAATGATCTAAGAAATATCTGTAAAAATAACTTTCATAGTCACTATAGAAATTGATCTAGGTTGTTATACTCCATTGACATTACTTGATCATGATCAATTCTTTTTACAAATATTGCTTACATAATACACAAAAATTTTGCTTCTCAAATCCTCACTGTTTTTTTATAATTAATTTTTATAATATACTACTTAGCCCCACCCACTAAAATGTCAATCAGCTCACATGATGTCACAAATCATCTAACACATTCACGGCAGCCATTGTTACTGCCTTGCTTAAAGTTTAGCTCTTAAACTGCAAAAAAATTGATAGTGTCAAACAACAGTCTTACAAGTGTATCGTTAAGAAGAGCACAGTTTACCTTCTGCAGCAGACAATCGTAGCCTTAACATCCACAACTTTCTCTTTCTTTTCATCCATCAATCGTCATTGAAACTGTGTAATTTTTTGATGTAGTTTTGTGGTCTGGACAAATTCTACACTTAACATTTTGAGCACATCGTTTAACTTGGACATATTCTATACGCTTCAAGACAGTGTAGGTCTTTATACTGGTGGTGCACTCTGGTGATGGAATGAAAAACAACTGGAGGTGTTGGTACTGATGCCAGCCTCCTCAGCACGAATTGGCAGGCCTGTACAAAGTAGATACAAAATGGCAGGGAAACGATGTGGAGGGAATTACTCTTGTGTGTGGGATGTCCCTATAATATGCTTCTACTTTTCACAGGTGTTTTTCTTTAATGAATAAAGAATCCATGGAATTATTAAGTACACCTTTTCATCTTCCGTTTTTCAGCTCTCTTGACCCTCCCCTCTGCAATCAGCATCCATTCTCTCCACCTTTCCTGTTATCTTACGAGCTAAGACAGGAAAATAAAAAGGATAGAGAAATAGCCAATACTCAGATGTCTGCATTCATTTTCCTCCAGCCTCCCCTCCGATGCTACTCACTTGCTTCAACAATGGGGTGAACATATGTTTTACTTTCCTTCTGAGCTAAGTGTCTCAGATTTCGGAGCTCTTAAAAATCGGAGGCACAAAAACGACCGTGCTAAAACAAGAACTCCCCTCCTGTTTCCTAAATGATATTCAAGAAAATATTGAGAAAACGGGATAAATCGCGATTTTGCTCAAGGAAAGAAAGAGCAAAACGATATTATTTAAATGAAGGTTACAAAACTATGCTCAAATCGAATTTGAATAAATTTTAAGTGAGCTGCATGCCACAATTTTACATGATTTACAAAATTTATGTGTGTGTTGATCAATTTGAAATGTAATCAATTTAATTATTAATTTGTATGTGCAATATTTTTCACTTGTTATATATTGGTTCAGATTTATTTAAAATTTTTTTATAATGAATCTCTCCTGATTTACCTTCATCTGTGGCAAACATTTTCCTGTAATTACCCCAGCAGGGAAAAATAGTGTCATCATGTACATGACTTGACTTTTTTAAAATTTTTCCCTCTACTCACTGTTTTGGGACGAAAAAACGTCTCTCATTTCTTCACTTTCTTAAAATTACTACATTTTCAGTTGTTTAAAATCGGTGTTTTGCCATGTCAATGTTTGCAATTTTTGCCGCTTGATGGCCGCTACTGTAGCGCACCAAGCGGGTTTCTTGAAGCGTATAGAAACATCTCCATGCATTTCACCTCCAGATCTGATAAATCAAATTGATAAATAAGGTTATGAGAGTGGAAAAATCAGTTTACAAAGAAAATGACTATAATAATAATAAAAAGTTACAAAAAATTTTGGATGGACTTCTCTCTTCTTGTAAGTATCCACAGTTTTGTTGCTACATATATTTAAATCAAATGAGAAGTTTATTTTTTACGACTTAACTAGCTTCTTTAAATCCAAGACTTTCAGCTACTGTAAAGCATTCGTTGTTTGAAAAAAACTCTGCCCTTATCAAACTAATCTACTTTTAGCAGGTTGTCTGATAGCCTCAATGAAACTTTCATCTGGTTTGACCATTTTCATCTGTAAATGCCTGTTAGTAGCACGATTAACTTAAATAATGCACGCAAATTTGCAGATGCAAGCTAGTTAAAGGCAAAGCTTGGCGTTGGTTGCTGATTAGTGACGTCACAACCAATCAGATGCGTTTTTTTTATTTATGAAAACAACTTCACAAAATTTTTACATTCCAATAAGTGATTATTGAAAATGTTTCTTTCATTTTTATGAATTTTAAGCAAATTTAAAATTCATGCACCGACTCCATTCACTAATTATAGTAAGAATGACTGCGTTGGGAATGCATGTAATTTTTTCATACGCATTCCCATAACCTGATCAAATCTTCACACACGTTAATGGTTATCAACTCCCAGAAGGTCAGTTGATTCCAGTACACTCGTGAAGACTTTCACAATGGTGGGAAAACATATATTTTAAAGTTGTTTCGCTAAATATTTTAAAGTTGTGTTCAAGAATGTCATTTATGAACCAAAACAATGAAGAAACAAAGTTATTTGAGAACCTACATAATCAGAACACTGGGTCAGAAGTTAAGGGCCTATTGCTAAAAGCGCCATTCCTCATGTGGTGGCAAAAATTGTAACCCTGATGATCATCAGCATTTTGCAGTTTGAACACCTGGATTTCTCAATTTGGCTTAAACTTTCATCACCTTAAATGTGTGTGTAGTGTGATCGGGCGATCATGACCAATAATAGAAGTGTGACTAAGGTACCTTTAGTCACCTCATCCTTATGTGATTTAAGATTTTTTTTATTATTTTAATATTTTACCTTCCATGTATTGTATAAATCTGGAATTACTCATTTGTAAACTTTCTTTCATAAATTGCTAACAATAATTCTGAAATGATTCTTTTTTGACCTGTTTAGATCCAGATGTTTTGTCAACTAAACTGACTGCTCATTCCGACGCTGTGTGGGGTCTGTCAATTCACAGTTCAAAGATGCAGTTGTTGTCATGTTCATCTGATGGCACTGTACGCTTGTGGGGTCCTCAAAATAAGACGACCCTTCTAAATACATATGTTGTAGATACTGGTTAGTATATTCTCTTTAAGGTTGTAAAAGAATATATTCAAAAGCCGTCTCTTTAAGTCATAGGATGATTTTAACTTTGGATAAAGTGATGAGTTTCCTTTATTTTGAGTTCATTCCTAAATCATTCTTCATAGGTGATGGGACACCGACGTCTGTAGATTTCGTACGTTGCGATCCAACTCAAATGGTGACAGCATTCACATCATCAAATTGTATAATATATGATTTGGAGACTGGGAAACCGGTAGTCCATTTAGAAAACAATCAAAATTCAGGTAAAATTCTTAATATTCCAAATTCTTAATTTGATAATACAGGGTTATTCAAAAAGAAGGAGATTTCAAATATTTATTTCTAATGAACGAAATGGATAGACACATAAGATACCACTGGATAGAGGACAGTTCAAAGTTGTTTTTTTTTATGGGTTCGGATAGTTCAAAGTTTTATTTTATGCATTCATATCTGAAACAGAAAAAACATTCTTATGGAAATATCATATGCTGATAAAGAAATACATGTCAGAAAGAACTCAATAAAATAGAACATGAACATTGAATAAAATTGCCTCTTTCATTTAGTCATAATAATTCAAATTTTAATTAAGATGTACAAATTCAGAGGTGGAAAATCTACTTTCTTAAATTAAAAAGTGAGTATCACATATAATGAAATATCGGTTATAAAATTTTTATAATGGATTATGGTGAACTTCTTTATAATGATAGTCGACTGTACTACTTTGCTTGTGCACTGCTATCTGCAACATACAACTTGTGGAAAAATGTGTGTCATTTAGTGGTATCAGTTACTGGTAACATGAATGTTTTTAATAACTATAATTTGGTAACTTTCCAAATCAACAAATGAGTTCAGAGGACAGTCATTTAGTATCTTTCTTTTCTGGCCCCAGCTTTCTGATCTTTTTTCCCCTGGGACACTTAAAAATGTTTGTAAAAAATAGTCCAGTTGACATAATATGAAAACTTGTTTGCAACACTAGCATCTGTAACAAGGTTAGGTATATGAATGCTGCAAGAAATCTCTAAGTGAGAATAGATATCATGCGTAGGAATATAAAGTAAATGCTCAGAAGTAGCTTAAGCTTTATATTAGCTATATATTTGTATCTAAGATTACTCAAATTTAATTTTTCTCTTTGTCAAAACTTTGTACTTAATTATGGAATATTTTATGACAGAAATGAATACACTAGCAAGACAAATCAACAGAGTTGTAAGTCATCCTACATTGCCCATTACAATCACTGCACATGAAGACCGTCACATTCGGTTCTTTGACAACAACACAGGTATTTTTTAATTTTTAATTATTGTTTTCTAAAGGAAAACAGTTTTATTTTTGATAATGTTTTAATTGTTTATTAATTTCTTATAACAGGAAAAATGATTCATAGCATGGTGGCCCACTTGGATGCTGTGACTTGTTTGGCAGTTGATCCTAATGGACTTTACCTTTTATCAGGAAGTAAGTATCCTTGTCTTCAGTAACTTTATAAAGTGAAAAGAATGAATACCACCGATTGTTAATAAACTTCATTAAGCCTTTCATATAGGCAATTTGTATAATGAACCGTGTAATTTTCATATATTTTCATATATGAAGCTTACAACAATATGAAGTAACTTGGAATAAATATTATCAGCTATTCTATTTCTGGTTCCATATTAATCTTAGACATGCAAGCCTTCTTCAACATTACATTAAAGGTTACCATCATGATTTTCACAACACATGCCTTGTTTGGGAATTTTTTTTTGGGGGGTAAAAAATATAGCAATAAAATTATTAATATATTTATCCATATCTTAGCTTTTGTGTACAATTGAAAAAATATTAAAATTTGCATGGAACTGGCCACAAATTGTCATTTACTGAACTGGGTATATTCATTCAGTGCATTGCTCAAAGTTCTTTGCAATCTGGTTTTGCACATTTGATACAATAATTCTCTATCATGCATCTCTTTTTTGCTGGACATTGCAGAATAGTTTTCTTTCTAGTGGTGATACCAACTTACTAACAATAAATTATAAACCTATCGATAATAAATTACAAACACCGAATAATAAAAATTGAAGGGAGAAGCTGCTATAGATAAGGCATCGTAATATTTACGACTAAACACCTTAGAACATCAAGAAGCATTTTGTCTACCAATGTGAAACTACACTGATTACAAAATGGTTGCACCGTAGGAATCTACTGATTGCTACCTAGTAGCACGAATCAAAATAAGAAAATGGGGTATAGAATCAAACCAGCTTGGTTATTTTTACGAGGCTTGCCTGTCTAGGGTTAATGAGAATGGTATAACTTAACACCTATGTATGATGAAAGAAAGCTCCTTTTGAATGAGCTATTTCTCATTGTACAAATAGTTTTTCAAAAATGTCTATACAGGGTTATTTTCAACGAAAATTTCAAAAATTCATAACAAGTAAACTTAGTAACGGATTGTAGTAAAGCTTGCAGCAATAGAGAGGAAAACTTTCTAAGCTTTTTTTAAAAAAAATCCCGTGTGCATAGTTGCCATATTTGCCTTTAGGAGGTGGTTGTAGCAGCAAACATGGTGTTTAGGATAGGATACTGTGTTAATGGGATGGTACAGCCCCAGTTCCTGGATTTAATCCCATTGACTTCTTCTTGTGGAGATCGTCAAGGACACTAATTTTATGCCTCGGATCCCTGGTAACCTAATAGGTCTTCACAACTGTACCACTGCTTCTGTGGATCTGATTAACCGTGACACGTTGACTAGTGCATGGGATGAAATAGATTATTACCTAGATGTCTGCTTTATCGCTAAATTTTGAAATTTTGTACATTTATTTTTAATGAATTTTTGAAATATTTAACGGACTTATGAATAACTCTGTATTCACTTATTATAATATAAGAAAAATTAACACACACAAATTATGTTTAATCTTATATTTTATGCATTTTATTGTAAAATTCAGATGTACATTTTTCTTATTTCCCTTTAATAAATTAGGTCATGACTGTTCAATTCGACTTTGGAATTTGGATAACAAAAGCTGTGTTCAAGAAATTACATCTCACCGGAAGAAATTTGATGAATCGATATTTGAAGTGGCCTTCCATCCTTCAAAACCCTTCATTGCCAGTGCCGGCGCTGATGCCTTGGCAAAAGTTTTCGTTTGATGCTGATTTAAAAACGTGAAAAACCCGCATATTCGGTAGTAAAAAATGAAAAATATGAAAAAATCAGCCTACTATGTATTCCCTTTAAAAAATAAGAGTGCAAGTGTTAGTCTTGTTAGTTTTGATACTTGAAAAAAAAATCATGTTAAGTTGGCAATAGCACCACCAATTTATTGTAGGCAAGAACTTGTCAATCTCGAATCGATTGCTTATATTTGCATGATGTCATCATCGGAGAGATTTCGAGGAATGTTTCGTTCAGTATGAATTTCGTCAAACAATGTTCATGTGTATTTGCTGGAAAGGAAAAAAAAAAGAAAAAATAACAAACCAAAACAAAAAAAAAAAAAAAAATGCTAATATTAATAACGGACTTTTTTTTTTTTTTTCTCATAAGAGGAGACGTAAATCTCGCCGTAATCTGAAAGTTGATGATTTTGATTGATAATTCAAATTCAAAAATGGTAATAAAGTAAAAAAAAAATATATATATAAAGATAAAATAAAGGAACAAACGGGGAAAAAAGCAGCACAAAGTTTTCCAAAAAAAAAAAAAAAAAAAAATTCTGCTTTTTGTGGAATAATAAACAGAATACAAAATAATGAGCAACAATAACAATATCTCACGTCATATACATCTTGGGAACAGATGAATTTACTCTTTAAGCTCATAGTATTTTAAGTTATTTTATTCTGAATTGAAAAAATTTATATGTAAATGATTTTCCTCTCAAAAACGAAAGTTTTAGATCCTTTTTCTGTAACCTTGTATATGAATTTCTCCAACTGTATGTAGCGCAAGTGTTTTGAGAACCTGTCCACTTGAAACTTTCTTCCCCTTTATCCCTAATTCTGAAAGTTCTTTCTCTTCTGTTCAATATGAAAAAATAATAATAAATAAATCTGTATCTCTGTAATATTTCCTAGCTAGTCTGGGCCCTCCCCTTGCGAAAATAAATACATAATATTAATAGTGTATTATAAAAACTCTTCCAAACTGTCCCCCAGAATTTTGTTTTGCATTTATTTATTTTTTTTTAAGTTTTTTTTTCTTTCTATTTTTTGTTTTTTGTAATAATAATTCTAGTTGCTTAGTAGTTGTTTTAATATATCATATACTATGTCATTTTCTTTTTCTTTGTTTTTCTTTTATTTTAAACTTTGGAGGGTCTGAAGAAATTGGAATGTGGCATGAAAGACAAACTATATACCCGATTTTAATTTTATTGAGGAACAAATAACATAGGGGAGTTTTATTTTCTCTTTTTTTTTGGTGTTGTTAGGTTCCTTGTTATATATAAAGTGTATTATAGTGTGTACCAGTAGAATTAAGTTATGTTTAAGTTTATTGCTATGAAATGAATGAAAATAAAGGGGCTGATGTGATAAATTGCTCCTATTGTCCCTCTTCCTTATCCATATCCCCCTCCCCCAATCTCCTCTCCTCTTATTATAGATTCTTATGTTTGTTTGATTTTTTTGTTTTTTCTTTTTCATTTATTTGAATAATTTAAAGAAAAAGTTTTTTTAATATGTACAGTGTAAAGAAGGAAACAAAGAGTTTTAAAATTTTTTTTTTTCATTATTATGACAAAGTAATTTTAATAATTTTTGGCATTACAATGTGTAGTATTAGATGTTATGAACAATGTTGAAGTTATATTATAATGTTGAACTGCTTGTAAAGTGAAAGAAGGGGAAAATGTTTAGGAAAGTTTTAGTATTTTTTTTTTTTTTTTTGCTAATCTTCTAATAACCAAAAGAAATTGAAGAAATTTTTTTAATGAATATTTAATATATTTATTATTTTGCAGCTCCTTTGTCTTTAATTTATTTGCAATATTTTTTAACAAAAATTTATTTAATTTTATATATATATTTTTTTTTCTTATCAAACCGTTTATTTATTGTAGATGAGATTTGATACTTTACTATTAGTTTTCAATCGACCCCCATGTTTTAGCACTCATCACAGGGAAACAAAATAAAAAATAATGTACATTATGGCATTCAAATGACGGAGAGACTCGTTAAGTTTGAACTTAAAAAGTTTTTTTGTTTTTTTTTTTTAATTTTTTTTTTTAACTTTTTATTTGACACCACCTGTGCTGTTTGTAAAATTGTTTACTACTTATAAAAATATACAAATAAGAATAAATGAATAAATTGTCATTTCGTGTATAGTGATGATGATAATGGCAGCAACAGTTACTAGAAATGCATGTGTTGGGGCTTGTATTATAAAATCATAGACTTAGGGAGCAATAAATTGCCAAAGGGGAGTGGTAATGACTGCAGCTATTTTGAAAAGAACAGATTAAATTAATTTAAAAATTTTTATTTATTAAAAAGGAATAAAAAAAAACCCACGTGAAATTCATTTAGGTAAACTTGAGACAAAAAAAAACCAACAAAAAAAGTGAATTATTTTGTGTCTTTAGTTGTTTTTGTGTATTTTAAATTTTCGTGAAGTAATAATTTAGCAAGTTTGTCAAAATTAGGAAGAAGGGTCTTGGGTTAAAGAGGGGGAGGGATGCACAAGCAGACAGTTTATTTTGTAAAATTCAAATAAACAAGAATTTCAGTCTGGTTGGAATTTTTTATTTTTTTATTTTTTTATTTTTTTTTTTTACCCAACTTTTCATTTTTATGAAACATTTTCCCAATCTCCCATCTTGCAGACATTTACAGGGCAAGTCAGAAAGTAACCTTAATATGTCAATAAAAAGTAAAGGTAAAATATTAAGATTAATTTTTGACTCTTCATTCATCTGCAAGGATCACTTTAAAATAATTTTTTTTTTTTTTGGAAGTAATTTTTATAGCTCAACAATATACATTATTTGCATTATAGATTTTACCTTATGCTGTCCTGTTGATAGCTTCATGTTTTTTAAAATGCAGTTAATGAGTAACCTGGTTTTTTAATTCTCAGCTAGCATATCCAATTGGCATATCTCATTCTAAACTTTTAATGTTGTGGAATTTTTAAATTTAGAATAATATGTTGTTCGTTTAAGTCTTGTTCTAGACCATGTTTAGGAACTAGATAATTTAAAATGATGCAATTTAAAGAATTATTTTTACACATGTTCCCTTATTAAGTAAAATTTTGATGCAAATGTGAAATTTGTTTTTATGCTCAATTACATTTTTATAGAATAAAAAAATATCATTCTTTTCCTTTTTTTTTACTAAGGTCCCAAAGCTTAATTTAGCAAATTAATGATATTGTAAAACATGAAAATAATTCAGATCCCATGAAATAGTAAGGAGTCTCTGTAACATCACTGGATAAGATTAAAAGAAACATGTTGTTTCGTTAGAAAGGTTTTTTTAAGCGCTCTATTTATATCTTGATTCACTAATGTTAATACAGTCGAACCCCGTTATTACGAATCTCAGGGAACCAGAAATTTTGTTCGTATTATCAGATAATGAAAGGATACCCCGATGGTGCAATGTTATGAAGTAAGCCTCAGATCACATTTGTTAAAAAAATTATCATCATTTGTTGTTGTTATTTTTTTTTTTCAGATTAATACTTTATTATTGTAATTTTATATACATGAACGAATATACTTGTTTGTAATAGCATTATTCACAGAATATACAAATGAAAAAGGTCATTGCCATACAGGCTACATGACTTTGATGGATTTCCCACTAGTTCAAGCCTTCTAAAACTGTCTCCTTTTATTCATCATTGGCGTTAGAAATTGTCCTTTTTAAAATTCTGCCTTCCTGAAGCAGTTTATTGTAATGAAACAATGTAATATAACAAAACATGTAGCAGTGAAAAGAGCTGTGAGCATTGTGTATTCTGATCAATGCATGGAAATGTCCATTGAACATGTATAAACACTGAAAACCAGTCAGAATTTTCAGATGTCAAATTCGTGTATCTTTCTTCGTTTACACTGAAAGAACCAATTGGAATTCGTGGGTATGGTAGAACTCTCATCTCCTTGTTCATTTAGACTAAAAGAACAAGTCAGAAATATTTGTAGCAATAAAGATTTTTGGTATGAATTTTTTCATTTTCATTTGTATTAAATGACTAATTTTATATAGACATTGAAGTCATGGGGCTGGGACCCGAGCGAAAAAAACCTATTAAGCGATAATTCATATTAACTGGATTCGTAATAACAAGGTTGAACTGTATAATGAATAGAAGCCTTAAACAGTACATCATTTTGGTTGTACATTGGTTTAGGCTTTATTGCCTACATTCATCAGGGAACACAAAAACAGGAGAAGATGAATTCCAGTTTGTATTAAATGAGATATAACGTAAACGAGGATATTGGAAATAATAATCATTTTAAATAAATTATATAAAGACAGTGAAGTGGGTAAATGTCAAACAAAAATTTGGTTGTTAATAATTAAGTCTTTTGAAATCTGGTTTGGATTATATATTTCTGTCGATTCAAGGATGGTAGTTTGCTTTCGTTTGATGGAAAAATGCAGAATTTTGAGAACGTTGTCAATTTTATGAATTGGGTAATTCTCGCGAGTGAGGTGCGCAGGAAAATTAGAATGTTGTCCTTTTTATTTATTTATTTATTTATTTATTTATTTATTTATTTATTTTGTTAAAGGATATGACATGCTTTTTGAAACTAATGTTTCTGAAGTACAGTACGAAGACCAATTATATCGAAGATATTTAACTAATGTAAGCTTGATAATTTGGCTAGAAATGAGAGTTTGAATGCAAAAGCAATTAGTTAGTTTCATTTTAACATTCTCAGAATTTATTATGCATTAATTTTTCTTTATTGGTGACTCGAACAATTTTGTGGAGGTTTCATTTGAATGGTTTCCATAATTATTTACACATTGATTTCGGAGTCCATCCGGCAGAATTTTTAGTAATAAATAAATAAATAAATAAATAAATAAATAACATGTCTAGCAAATAAAGAGTAACAATTCCTTAATACTATATAAATTGCCAATTATAGTTTTTTATGATATCATTAGTAACGTATTGGCAAGAAACAATTACAGTGATTAAAGAGAATGCTTTGTAAAGCATAATTTATTTTCCTTCCATATAAGAATTCCTATCAGTTTTGTTACATAAGCATTACATGGACTTAAAATAAGAATCGTAACAAAGAATATAGTTGGAATTGGATATTGTAAAGTGTTGCTTGAACCCAGTTTTCTGGCTGCCACAGTCTCTAGATAAACCTTTCTTCAGTACCTTTAAAGAAACCTAAAAGAAGTAGATATGTACACATTCTCTAGCTATCCAGGATCAAGCATCGGTGCCCTGTGAAGTTAAGAGGTTCAATAGATTGTTCATTTCGGGTTATTTTCATATCCTCTGACATCTAAGGACATGACTTCTCATTCTTTTGAAAATCCACTGTGTGTAGAACGCTGATTCTGAGTTGAATTCGCCTAGTTGACTGACGTGCAGTTTTGTGTTGAAAAACTATTGTAGTCAGGGTAGAGAGGTTGGGGGAATGCTATTTCTGAACAATGCACCACTTTGACCCAGCTCCTCTGAAAGACAGGAAACTGAAAGTAGCCTGTTCAAAATAATTGGCTGGTCAGACTATGCGTTAAATGATATATTTCCTATATTAATGATAGGAAAAATCATGGAATTTGCATCAACGTAGGGGCAGGATCAAGGAAATCACAACAGGCTTTACATCACACGTTTTTTATAGATTTGAAATTCAGTTGAGAAACGACTGAAAACACGATTCAGAGTTGAATTTGCCTTGTCCAGATTAGAATGATCAGCCCAGATGAACCATTTAAAAAAAATGTTCTGTTAACATGCATTATCATTGGCTCTTGAGTATGCATACCAAGTTTCTTCAGCTCTCTAGCTTTTTGGAATGTTGGTTTATTATTGACTGCAAGCTTTGTACCATTCAACTCTGATCATTTATCGTCTTACTGTAGTTTTTTTTTTATCTAGGACATTAAAAAAAAGGGGGGGTTCTAGAAATTTAGGCGTCGACTACTAAGGTCATTTTGCACCTTTTACACAAGTTATATCTTACGCAGCCCGGGACAAACACAAACATCCGTGCCCATGGCAGGATTTGAACCCACGGCAAGGCGGACTCGAGAACTAGAAAGCCTATGCCCTAGCCCTCTCGGTCACTAAAAAACTGGAATATAGGCAAATATAGCTGTAAAGTTACTTTTGAATTTAATAATAATGATTTATATAATTAAAAAAAAAAAATTGCCGGCCAGGTGGTCTAATCCGCTAGTACGTAGGGTTTCTAGTTCTCGAGTCCGCCTGGTCATGGGTTCGAATCCTGCCGTGGGCATGGATGTTTGTGTTTGTCCCGGGCTGCGTACATATATAACTTGTGTAAAAGGCGTAAAATGATCTTAGTAGTCTGTGCCAAAAATTCTAATAAACCAAACCAAATAAAATATTATTAAATAAGAATTCAAGCACTATAAAGGTAAATAATTATATGAATTAAAAATACTTTTTTTTTTCTTTTCTGTCTGTTTGCACCATTGTTGATGAAAAGATTTTAGTGGGCACCATTGTTGATGAAAAGATCTGTTTTTGTGTTTTTTTTCGGTAAACAATGGGGAATTGAGATAAAAGAGGACAAATAACATTTGTAAATTTCATCAAAAACTTGACAAATCTTCGTCAATTGGACAATTGCCCACTGATTGATAATTCCTATAACAAACACCAGTAGATATTGAAATAAGTTAAAAATGTTGAAAATCTTTAATTTGCTTATATCCTTAAACAAGTAAAAATAGATTGGCCAATTTAAAATAATATTTCAGAGGTGACCATTCTTCCCAGACTGTTCAGAATGGCTGATTAAATGAGAACTATTGGATTGTTTCATAATAATTGGTCAATTCTGCCACAGAATAAATATAGCATCAGAAAAATATCACTCCTCCCCAGCTACATAGTCTCCAATGTTCAGATTTCAGTCCAGTTATAGAAGTGGTCCAAGAAATCGCTAATTGCATAGCTAACGTCCCCCTCAAGAAGTGCTCAAATGGCAACATGCTAAAGTCTGATTGGGCAGTGTTTGATGAATATGAGGGAGAACCTTGTATCTCACTGCATTAATTTTCTGCATGCTTTCAACAGACACATAGTCTGTGCTTCATCATGAGATGTGGATGTTTGTTTCAGTAGTTGTCCTTGAGCTTTTTCCATATGAAGGATCAGTTTTTCATCAACTGTAAGGATCCTATGCAGAAAGCCAGTTCTTTCACTCAGGCTGATATCTCGCGTTTTATTGATGTTCGCAACCATTGTAGATTTTATGCCAAAGTTTAATTCATTCAAAGTCACAAATCTCGCATTGCGTTGCTCTATCAAGTTACAAACTGCTTTGATCTGACTGAAATAATTTAATTCAGCACATGGAGTAAATCCATTCACTTTGTGGGGATGTAGTTCATATAATTCTGCATGTCCAATAACCAGCTATGCAAATTATCCTGGCAGAATCTGCCAGTAATTATGAAACAAACCCTGTATTTTACTTTATAGTTTTGCCCACCCAGGGTATTTTTTTTTTTTCCTTTTCCATTCTACCCAAGTGGACAAAAATTTTGGCAAAAACTGATTATGAAATTCAATTTTGTAAAATTGGGTGGGAAACATTGTATCAGTTGCATTGACAGCAAAGTAAGATTGGATGTTTCTAATACTTATTTAAAATATTGCAATGATATTCTTTTTTAAGAAATGTTTTAATACTAACTGATGAGGTGAAAATAGTTTTGTAAATTCAAATATTTGTTTAATCACTTCATAATGGATTAGGAAATAAATAGTTGTGGCTGGTTCCCACTACAACTTCATCACATGTAAGTAACCACAGTTATATCTTGAACTTGATTAAGAATAACAGATTGGAATATGTATGAAACATTGTCGTATGTCAATTAGCACCAAGAAACAGGAAAATAAAATGGCTAAGCAAAAGCAGCGAGCGGTCTGATGAGGAAACTTAAGCTCGTATATACATTTTGGGAGAACATGTTTCAGACTTGAGGAAGACTAAACCTATTGTCCTGGGACTTAGTTCTTTTTTTCCCTCATGCTGGCTTTTTTTGACTTGCCCTATATATTCATACATATGGCGATTAGGTTTAGTCTTCCTCAAGTTGTTGCAAAACCTATTGTCCTGGGACTTAGTTCTTTTTTTTTTTCCTCATGCTGTTTTTTTTTTTTTGACTGGCCCTGTATAACAAAAGTTCTGCACCATACTATAGCATCCATCATAATTTAGCTAACTGTCATTTCTCTTGGATGCAGTGCAAGCGTATTTGTGGTCTACAGACTGTGATTAACTCACTGTGCGAACATAGCATGACAAAGAAAGGAGCATAATGTCACAATTTAGGTTTGCTGATGTACATGGATAAACTTAAGTCTCGAAGAAAATTTTCCCCACTCTATTATTGAGCCACAACCAGACGGTAATGTGAATATCAAACAGGATAAGTTTAACCCATCTTGCTGTTAATGCCATTCTGTCATTTCTTCTTCGGTGGTAAATCAAGGAAACTTGGTTAATTGGACCATTACACATTTTTCCACTTGGTGATAGTCCATCTGCAATTTCTTGTTTTGTACAGAAATGTGTTGTTTCTGTATTAGTCATTGGCCCAAAATTGTCCTCCACAGAATGCTGGTCAATGTCCAGCTATTTACCAACCCTCTTCAACAGATGCCTGTAGATAAGGTGACCAACTGTCCTCCTTCGAAAATTGTCTTCCTAAATGTCCTCCTTTTTTAGTTTTTCGTCCTTCTTGTCTGCCGATCCCCTCACATTTGGGGGGGGGGGGGGTCTTTTGCTGCAATTTGGAGGCAGAGAGTGAAACTGCCACTAGTGTCCTCCTTTTCATTTTTCAAATAGTTGGTCACCTTACTGTAGATGACTTCAAGATTGTCTTAGAATCAAAGCTTCTATCTCTGTTAACAGATGCTATGCAACTATACTAAACATGTTGCAAATTCATTGTCTTCTGAAAAACGTTTTAACATGACATTTTAATTAATGTTATTTATTATCCCTCCCCACTTCTTTCCTTTCCGAGTCTTGTAATATTGTACCTTTTATTATACTGATGCCCGAGGACGCGGGTTCGACCCCAACAGAGGACGACGTGAATTTTTTTCAGGGGGAAAATCCTGAGATCATGCACTTCCTTTGGAAGGGAAGTAAAGCCGTTGGTCCCGTGTAGTCGTTTGCTGGCTGCACGTTAAAGAACCCTTGCGAGGCAAAATTTGCGGCCCCTATAACGCCGTCCTGAAATGGCCATAGCAGTTGAAAAGGACGTTAATACCAAATAAACCAAACCAAACCTTTTATTATACCACTTAGTGGTTCCAATGATAATTTTCTTCAGAATACATGTAATAGCAAATTAGTGGCCTGGTGGACTTTCACTGAAACAACTTCCGTGAAGTTACGCAACATCAGGCACGGCTAGTCACTGGATGGGCAACTCAGTGACTCACAATCTTCACCCCCCCACCCCAACACGGCTGCTGTTACCATCATACAGCAGTCATTAATTCAGGGACCCAACTCGTTGGCCTCAGGCCATACAGGCTCTGGATGGACGTATTGGATTAAAGTAAATAATAATAATAATAAATTCCATTTTATTTTATTGTATACTATCCTTGCCTTCTTTATTATTGTCATTTTATTGTAATATTCAAGCTTGGTCTTCAGTTATGTTATCATTTTAGGATTTTCTTTTTTTTTGTATGCGTTATTTTATACTCCTAATTGTTATTATCTCAATAATCACCAAGGAAAAACGTGATACGATCATTAGAATCATTGTTATGTACATGCCTCAATTTTTTCTCGTCTTTATTTTCACATCAAAAGGATTTCATCATCGTGCTCGCCACAAATGAAAAAGGAAACTGGTTGGTTATAACTTTGGAACCAAGTATGGGCTAGCTCCAAAAAGTTTGAGAAACATTGCCTTAGTGAAATGCAGCTGAAACTAAACCAAAAAAAAATCTGGCTTTCAGTTAATCAACAAGTCTACTTGCCTTGCTGGTCTTTTTTTTTTATCATCTCCATATCTATTCTCCTTTAAATAGTTAAAAACATTATAAATTATCATTCTAGCTTGACTGTATTTACTTTTCCTTGAACAAACACACTTGTAGGCATTTTTGAATAAAGCAGAGATTACAATCGATAAGAACATGCATTAGTTCCCCCTTTTTTTTTTTTCTTTTTTCGGGTACTATAGTTATGAATAGAATGACAAAGACAACATCCAAATATCTTTATTTAAAAAACTTTATTTTTGTCTCACAATTTATCAAATATTTATTCTCTTGGAGCACCATAAGCATCTGGCATTCTCTCAATTGAATACCTACAGAAAATAAAATAAAAGAGTTAATCTAAATGGTAAGTTTTCTTGGGTTGTTTTCATAATTATTGGCCAATACAGTTAAGGAGAGAATCAAAGAAAAACCAGCATCAGTGGTGATTTAAAAACATCTGGTAGCTATGCACAAGAATAAAAAACTTGATACATTGTTTCTTCACAAACTCTCCAAACATCAGCAGATGAGAAGTGAGAAAACTTCCCCTTCTGCATCAGACCTTACGATTTATGAAAAATCAATGCTTTATGAAAACAAAGCGAGCAATGCAGCAGTTCAGTAAAGAGAAGCCACCAAAACAAATTCCCAAACTTCCATGGTGGAGCATGACCACATGAATCTGATGGAAGAATGCAGAAATACGAAGCCTTGGTGGTGTACTCGTCGTTTCTTTAGGGGCAAATGGTTCAATAACCAAAATGCTGTTATTTATGCTGTCAGCAATATCTTAGGCCACTATGTTGGAGCTTCTGCCCACAGCATTTTTGCATTGAAATTGTGCTGGGCATGGTGTATTGCTTTCGAGGGCAGATGTTTTTCTGAATAAACTTATTTCTTTGTCTGTTATGCCTTTTTTTTTTTTTTATTTTTATATTAGTATTATTTGAGTTAGAATTGGTCAATAATTATGAAACCATCCAGTAAAAAAAAGCTTCAAAAATACCACGTCTAGATTGAAGATGAAATATCCTGTACCTGTGTTGTGAAAGGAACATAATGGGAACACCAGGAATTTTTCTAATCCTCCGTTTTAAATCTTTATCACATGTTGCTACGATGTAACATTTATGCTATTGGAAAAACCAGAATTTAAATTGTGTAGCAATAAACAAAAGTAAGAAAAGTATCCAGATTAATCTTAAAAGTTACCTGCATTATTCGTTGAACAAGGCAGTCATCAGCATAAGTACCCTTATGTAAACAAGGTAAACGCTCAAATCGAGGATCCTTGGCAATTCTGAAAACAAAACATTATCTATGTAAATAAACAGTAAGGAATTAATATTCTTCAAAGATAATGTTTCAAGAGCTTACTTGAGAGCCACTCTATATTTGCTGCCCAATTTTTCTAATTCACCCATTACACAATCAGTAACATAAGGTATACCTATAAATCATAAACCATTTATTTTTTACTTCTATCCTGTCATCATCTTTATTTGTCCAATCAAAAGACTATGGAAACTACAAACTTACATTTCGCATATAAACAGTCCATCATGGTCTGAATGATGTCAAGTTTATTCTTTATGGAAAAGTTTATGAAGTTAGTATCCATTAAAACATGGTAAGGTGGACCCAATTGTGTGTTGTATTTGAAAAATAATGCAGATGATGGCTGTGCACTAAAAAATATATAAACATACAATTTATATTACATGAAAAGTTTCAAAACTACAGCTAGCCCAATAATTCAATGAAATGCAAAAGAAGATAAACCAGGCAGACAAATTCAGCCTGCCTTTAGCTTCACATTGGCCCGAATCGCCAATGTATTGATGGAGTTTCAGTAACTGATTTAATACCAGAAATAAGAACGGGGGGGGGGGGGGTGCAGAAACTCTGCAACATGGCCAATGTTACATGACAGAATAATGCAGTTTGCGAGTTTCTTCTTAAAGGTGAAACTAGCCCTTTGTGATAAAAAAGGCTGAAACCACTGTCCTAGCTCTCCCAATCTCAAGACATTATGGGTTTTCATGTATGGTAAAATTTAAAATGCAATGTCTCTTCTACAGAGAGTTTAAGACATATGCCAGCAAATTAAAATTTCTGGAGAGAGGGGCACGCCAGAAATTTTTGGATGTGTGACACTGCCCTGGATCTGACGAATTCAGAATATATTATTGTTCGTGGGGTCATTTTGAACACTTGCTATGATTGTATGTATTTTGACAATCAATTTGACAACACTGCAAATAAATGATTGTTAATAAAGTAGTAAACCTCAAAGTGATTTCTTGTAATTAATTTAGCCCTTCAAGAGTTGGTAAACCATCTAAAGCCTAGAGATTATGGCAACTAGTTTTTACCATTTTGGTTTGGAATCAAATCGTGCCAAGTAACAGTTTTCATTTCAAACCATACATTTTATTCTGTTTGTTTTTAAACTATTTCTATGTATATTTTTATTTTGCGCAGAAGAGTGGTCATTCCATTTTGAATTAGTAGAAATGTTTGAAAACGATATCCGTGAAATAATTAATACAATATTTCAGTAATAGTCACACAATAATATCAATGGGAGGGAGGGTCGATATTAGTCTTTCAACAGTTAAAGAAACATTGATATCATTATTAACCTTGCATCATTTAGGATTACTAATTTTATTATAAGGAGAGTCAAAAAGTAATCTTAATATGGCATGGTAAAATATTAAGATTATTTTTTATTTAAAATCCATTCCTGTCATTTGTTTTACTTTACATTTCTTTAATTTTTTCCTTGACTTCTTTTTTCTTGCCCTTTTTAGGTAACCGCTGTTCTTTTTTTCTGTAAACAAAAAGATAACTATATCAAAACATTTATATTACATTCTTTAGAAATTATTTATCTAATCTGCTATTTATAATATATTTGTAGTGGCATATGCTAGTTGTATATACAGGATGTTTCTGAATAGCCTGTACAAACTTTCAGGATTGTATTATGCTTATTTTATTATGTTCCAGGCACCAAAATAAGCAGAAAATATCATATGAACGTGAGGTTAAAAACACTCCAATTCTAGAGTTGTAATGGTTTGCACAGATCATTCACAAACACTCTGTATGCAACACATCAGTAGAATCTTGTTCGTTTACATTAAAACTTTTCACACTGCATCTACAAAAGGAACAGTCACTGCTGTGATATTTGGGTTCGTGCAATGGTATTCCCTTTTGTCCAATTTCTTAAATCTGCAAACTGTAAGAGGAGCCCATGACCTGTCTTGATCTGCTAGTTTAATTCTGAAGTATGCCTTGTAAGCTTTTTTTTCACAAATGAGGTCATTTTTTGTCTTTGTTTTTCACGACATAACTGCCATAAATATAGCAAAATGAATTAGAACATTTGCCTTTCCATTATTCTCTAGTGAATTACATTTGATAAAGAAGCAAAATGAAAGTACAAGGTATGTCGAGAAAGTAAATTCTGTTAGGTAGTACAAAAAAAAATTATTACATATCTTGAACTATTTTTCTACATAGCTTCCACTATTTTGAAGGTACATAAACTTAATATAGCAGAGCATGAGTTTTTGTATCCATCTTTATAAAAACTTGCAGCCTGTGGTGTCAACCATGCAGCAACAGCTTCTTTTATACCTTTGTCATTGTTGTTGAACTTCTGGCTACCAAGAAATGACCTCAGGTGCAAAAAGAGATGAAAGTTGCTAGGTAAAAGCAGCTAGAAGTAGTTCTTCCTTTCAATAACTGCTTAACCATTGTAATAATGAATTCAAAATGCAAATGATGTAAGCAACATGGGATGTGCTGCAATCTGTATTAACACAGTCATCCAGTTTCTTTTAAGTAGATTTATTCCAGTAGACGACATTGATTTAAGGGAACAATGGTTCATGTTCATACGAAAGATAAACTAATAAATACAAATTGAAGATATATAGTTCCAAAGAAATGAAATGTGATGAGCTTCATTTTTTGGTATCAGCATATGAAAAATTACTATAAAAAGACTTCAAAATCTAAAGCAACAAAATCAATGTTGACCTGTGTTATCATTAAAAACTGTCTGACAAAATGTATGGAAGTTGCAGAAATAGGCTGCATGGGTGGCCTACATAAGTGCACGTAATTCTGGTTCAAGTGCAAAAGTTCGGGATATGGTTTCAATGCACATAAGTTGAGGGTATACCAGATATGGATGATTGGTTTATTAGAAAATTTTGGCGTCAACTACTAAGGTCAGTTTGCGCCTTTTACAAAAGTTATATCTGTACGATCTAATTCTCAGATCTCCCTTTATACGAGGGTGGGCTGAAAAGTAATGCCTCCATGGCTGTAACTTTTTTATTTTTTAACCGATTTTCAAAATTCTTTTTGTATCTGATACTCACATTTCTCCTCTATTTAATGCACTATTCACTTTTCGACATAGTCCCCATCCCTTTCCACGCATTGTACCAACGCGTGACTAGTCGGGTGAACCTGTCGGAGAGGAATTCCGGGGTTGTCGTCGACACGAGGATTGAATGGCAGCTTTAGATTCTCTTCTGCAGCACGATAACGCCCGTCCGCACACGATCGCCACACATCAGAGGGGGTTGCAGCGCCTACAGTTCAA
>JAHWFO010004499.1:2563641-2626157 GCA_023313115.1 Rhysida immarginata | reverse complement strand
TTATTTAATGTAGGTGATAGTTGAAGCATACTATTCGTATGTTTTTGTAAGAAATTTTGTGTTGCTAACATGAAGATGATTTTACAAATTATGATCGATGCAAACAGAACTGAGGAAGAGAGGCAGATGAAATTTTAAAACAGTTTGAACATTATGATAATTTTAAAGAAAGTTCCTTGGCTTCTTAGGTACTTTATTTTTGATGATATGGAAGAGAATAAAATACATGATGAAGTTTGGCATCTAATTGAACAGTTGCTATTACTTTCTCATGGCCAGGCAACAGTGGAAAGAGGGTTTTTTTATTAACAAAAACACTTCAGTGGAGATTATGACAAAAAAACTGTAGTCGCATAAAGAGTGATTACCGATCATATTGGTTCCGTTGGCGGACTTCCCAACATTAAACTAGACAAGAAAATATTGAATGCTGTTGCAAGTGCAAGAGAAAAATCTATGAAATTAAAAGAAAAAGAAAACAAAGCGGGCGCCAAGTGTGAAGAAGAAATTCATGAGATGAAACAAAAATCGAAACAAATAAAAATTTGATATTGGAAAATTAAATGCTGAAGCAGATAAACTTGCAACAAAAGCAGAAGAAAAAGGAGCCTTGTCACTTCTATCGCAATCTAATGCACTACGTAATCATGCTAAAAAAAAACAAAAAAACAAACAAACTGAAATTGTACAAATTGATAATCGACATCAATAGAAAACTACTTGAACTAAAATTGCTTGAAATTGTACATAATAAAGTATTTTTTGAACAGATTTAATGTTTTCTTAGTAATTATTTATAAATGATATGAATATATTATCCCTAAAAATATAAAAGACGAACAGCACACTGCACGGCATTTTGTATGTACACGTTTAAAAGAGCATTCAAAAATTAAAAAAAATACGTGATAATGGGATGTTTTTCTTTAATAGGATGACAAAGTTTTAATTTTTTTGATAAAGGAATTTAAATAAACAAATTTTGCACTGACCCCCTCCCGTTTCAAAAGTACGGAAACACCCGTTTGGCGTTTCAGAAGTTTAGAAACATCAATTAATTTGCATATTATAAGTATAAAACTGGGCTCTCACTGCAATCAATAGCTCCTAATGGGTAAACCACGAGAATTGACAAGAGAAGAGAAAAATAAAATTGTCGAACTTCGAGACTCGGGGAAAACACTGTCCAACATTGTAAAACAATTGTCAAGATCAAAGTCAGCTGTTTCGAAGTGTCTAAAACGCGTACGGGACGAAGATGGAGCTATTCGAGATGCAAATCGTCGAACTGGGAGGCCTTCCAAAGCCAGAAAACGTGAACTCCGGAAGTTGAAAGTCATTGTGTGACGACACAGATTTGCCTCACCATCTGTCCTAAGTGCCTACTGGTTTAAACATCTCGGATACAACATCTCAAAAACCACTACATGGCGACGATTGACTGAACCGGGCTATCATTCACGTGTCCCAAAGAAGAAACCGTAGATAAGCCGGGAACAATGCAAACCACGAGTGAAGTGGGCGAGACAACATAAAGATTGGACCTATGATGACTGGAAGAAAGTCATATGGAGTGATGAAAGTGCATTCTGTCTCAGTATTGGTAATCAAGGACGTTGTGTGTATAGAAGCAAAGGAGAAGAATACCACCCGGACTGCGTGAAATCAACAGTGAAATTTCCGCAGATCATCATGATGTGGGGATGCTGCACAGCAGCTGGAGTGGGAGATATGTGCATCATCAAAGGAACTGTGAATGCAGATGTGTACGAATAAGTTTTGGAAACTTTTCTTATTCTGACATTGGAACGTTTGGAAGATGAAGAAACTGCTTATGTGTTTCAGCAAGATAATGCCATCTGCCATAAAACCCGACAGGTGAAGGCGTGGTTTCAACGAAAACACATTATAGGATGGAGAACAGGCCAGCCATTTCACCAGATCTATATCCGTTACAAAATGTACGGATGTTCATGAAACAGCAGCTCGCAAAGAAAAGGCCCGTCACCATTGAAGAACTGAAGGCGGCTATAAGGTGTTGCTGGACAGAAATTCCAGCATCCTTTTGTGAATCATTAGTGAAGAGCATGCCAACCAGATGTATGGCAATAATTCGAGCCAAAGGACACTTTCTGTTCAAAATAAAAATAAGATTGCTTTCTTTTGGTATTTTCATTAAAAATTGTTTCTTTGTTTTATGGCAGTTATGAACGTGTTTCTATACTTTTGAAACTGGAGGGGGTCAGTTCAATATTTTTTTATTTAAATTTCTTAGCCAAAAAAAATTAAATCTTTGTCATCCTATTAAAGAGAAATGCCCCATTATCATGTACGTTTTTTTTTTTGTTTTTTTTTTGAATGCTCTTTTAAACTTTTGTACAAATAACATGCCGTGTAGCTTGTTGTTCGTTTTGTTAAGAGGTTTCTAAACTTTTGCAACGGGGTTGTATATTAAGTTATTTTATAAAGAACCTTCAGAAAACCGAGTAAACCGAAAGTGTTTGATATATTTTCCATGTAATAAAACTGTACTTTAAGTTCGATGAAAGTAAATTTGACCACTCGGATGTTAAAACTCACGATGACTGCTTGTAGATCCAAACACTGGAGTTTTTTTTCCCAGAAGAAATTCTGCCCAGATGTTGACATTCGATGACCTCAAGTCCAGAGATCATCTACATAACAATCATCTTACCACCACATTCAAATAACATTAAAACTGTGTTATCATCTGGACTTGAGGTCATCGAATGTCAACATCTGCGCAGCATTTCTTTTAGAAAAAGCCTCCAACGTTTGGATCTATAAGAAATCATCGTGAGGTTTAACATCCGAGTGGTCAAATTTACTTTTATCTAACTTATAGCACATTCCATCTGTACACGTTTATTACATGGAAAATATCATATGATTACTTTAGATTAATGCTACTTTCCATTTTAAACAAAAGTGTTTGACTATAGATTTTTGTTTTCTCAGCATAGTGGAAAAATTGGTCATCGATTGGTTTACTATCACAGAGGCTAAGAGGGGCCTCAGCGAGGGAATGCGTAAATGTGGCATTGACTATAGAGCTTCATTGATTTAAATTCCTATTCTAAATGTTACTGAAACGAAAAAGCACATGATCCTAGTGGTGAGTATGATATTGAATACTTTCGATATTCCAAAATATTCATTTATTTTAAATAAATTCTCTATTTAAAAGGGCATATACGTTCATATATCCTTGATATAATAATAAAACTCGAGCGTTTATCTGTTGCTGCATAACTCAAGAAGTACTGGACCGATTTTGAAGGGTTATTTTTACAAGTATCTTTCTTATGACCCCAGTTGGAAAATATGTTTTAATTGCATGTGCAACACGCGAGCAAAATCCTTTAATAATAAAAATACCCCAAAACTAGAAAAATTTATTAAAGGTCTGTTGTCGTCTTTAGTTCCTGGGGCGAAGCGTACTGGGCGTGTGCTTCAAACTAGCACTAACAAAGCATAAATTTTTCATCATTAATTCGAACAGCTGAGGTAGGCGTACCATTAAAACCCTCACTGACCATCTAATGATTTATTCTTAAAGCATAAATGTTAAATCACATTCATAGTCACACGCTCATCTAAATGTTAAATGATCAATCAGAATGAGATTTTTTTATTTTTTTTATTTTTTCCGATTAAACATCATAATGACCGATTCCAAAACCTACACGCTGACACTCTCAATTAGATTGAAATCTAACAAGTGATGTTGGAGAACATCAAAATGACGAAGCTTCGCTTCATTCATTTATTTGAATTTCAAATTTTTTACATTAGTTTACACTTTTGTGTCACACTTCACTAGATTAGACTGAATACTGGAGTTATGCTCCAACTTTTAATTAATTAATAATTGATAAGACGAGTTGGTAGAAGCGACGAGCTAGATACACGCAGTTCCTAGTTCGAATCCAGGTCACGAAATTTTCTCCTTTCGTTTTCGTCTTAATTAAGTACCAGTTGTTGGAACATAGTTCCTGTATTCATTTATTACTTTTATTGCTCATTCAGTGGTTGCTATAAAAGAAATAACTTCACTTTGTCCTCCTGTTCTTGATTGGGGATGAATTTTTTTGTCCTGTTAGACGAAATACTTGAGCTATCTCCCTGACCGAGAACGATGGCTTCTCGAATCTGTTGGGTCGCACGCGTTCAAATCCGCTGTGGTCATGGAGGTTTGTGTTTGTCCCAGTTAATAGTCATGTGGAATTGTCTCAAGATCGTGTTAAGATATTAATCATGTGAAAGGTGCAAAGTGATCTAGATGTTCGCTCAAAAATTTAACAAACCAAATAAGATACTCGAAATTTTGGTTTATAACGCCAAACAGGTTTAATATGGCTGATGATGATTTGAACCTCTTAGGAGTTAATTCTGTAGCTGAAAAGTTTTGCAACGATTTCTTAAAAAGACACTTATATTTATCAGTTTTTCCTGCTAAATACATTTCCCAATAAATGGCTTCGTGCAATACAGAAGGCTAATATTGTCTTAACTAGTCTTTCGGCAATAGAATCTAATCTTTTGCCCTTCAGATTACCATTTTCGAGCCTATAATAAAGAATTGTGTGCAATTACAGGTGTTCAACCCGTTGATTCGTTTCTTTGTTAATTGTTAGATTTTGTTGTGTAAAATTGGTCTGGTTGAAAGAATCTCTCGAGTGCATTAAAAGAATTGTTCGCCCAGCACGCAATCGCGAATACACAGATTTATTGATAAAGCTCAGCTTTATCGGACCGGAAATGCGATCAGATTGTGTCACGTGTTTGTATTTTTTCTTTTGATACCTAACGAGTTTTTTTAGTGTAGATTAGCGATAGAGAGAGGGAAAGATGGGAGCTCAAACTTCCCGAGACGATTTCGAATGGGTCTACACCGATGAACCTCACGCCAGTCGTCGGCTCGAAATCCTCAGTAAGAATTTCGGGGAAGTTTCATTTTGGGGATGGATTTGTACAACTTTTTGCAAATTTCTTTTTATTCTCGATTGAGTATAACAATAAGAGAAGTTCTTCAATGTGTGTATATGAATCTCTTAATATAACGTTAATTTTGTGCTTCTTCAAGAATATAAAGCTCATCGTTTTTACTGTTTCCTTATTGAATGTAATAGACCTTATTAGTTGTTTTATACTAAGTACTCTGTGGTTCTTAATTGAACAGATGTTCTTGGTATAATTGAATACAATTTGATTATCTTATCAGAATTTTTCTCATGCTTTAGAGAGAAAGGTGGAAAAATCCAACTCTTTAAAGGCTTGAGCTTAATCTCTCTCCTCCTCTTTTGGCTCGAAGAGGAAATTATAAAAAAGATTATTGCAGATTTTAGGGCAGGAAAGAACGAAGAAAGCCATTCAGTTTTATTATATTGTAGGTATATATAATTCGGAATGTATGAAGGAGAAGTTGATGCTCCAATCATCAGTTATTTCTTATGCTGCTTACACCTTGAAGAACATTAATTTATGTTTCCATAAGTTTGGATCACTTCTTGATTTAACTATTGTTAGTATCACAATGGATATGATACTTAATTCATTTAATAATACTTATTATTATTATTATTATTATTATTATTATTATTATTATTATTATTATTGACATTAGGGGTAATAGTAAAATTTTTGTAAAACCACCTACACATTCATGCAGTGTAATATTGAAGACAAATGAATGGCCAGAACAGATGAAAATGTTAAAGGCTAGACCAATTTACACGAAAGGTAAAAAAAATGAAACAGATTTAAATAATTATCGACCAACATGTTTACTTTCTGTTATTACAAAAAGTTTTGAAAACTGGATTAAGAAAGAACTTGAGAAATTTTGGAAAAAGAATAATATTTTTGGTAAAGAATTCAACCAAAAGTTTATTAATAGAATTGACACAAAAATAAATCTTTTCATCGTAGTATTAATTCAACAGTTATTTTTATGGATTTAAATAAGGCCTACGATTTGGTTAATCGTGAAATATTGTTTTTAAATTGGAACAATATGGTATATACGAGGCCAATGTCTAAATTTGTTGAAAGGAACGTATACGAATAGAATGCAAAAAGTAAAAGTAAATATTACAGAAAGTTCAGTTTGTGAGATCACAAATGGTATTCATCAAGGGTCAATATTAAGTCCAATAATGTTTAATATTTTTATAAATGATCTACCCAATTATGATCCTAATGCACAATTTTACACAAATGCAGATGATATATGCATATTTGCTAACTATGCCTAAAAACGAAATTAACTTTTAAGAGACACTCAGAAAAATTTAGCGTTAGTAATTAAATGGATAACAAATAAGATGATTTTAAATTTGAAAAAATTGAACACATTTAATGAAAAGTCAATTCCACCTGAACAGAATGATAATTTCTTAACTCAATTTTTTTTTCTTCATAAGATGGAGTGCATGGAGGAGTGCATGATTGTTTATGTAAAGGTCCAAAATATCCAAGAAGTTAAAACATATAGGATGCCAATTTACCATGGCATGTTCACATTAAAAATTTGGTTCAAAAACTTTGCTAAACATTATATCAGATGTTTTTTTGTTAAATTTTACTGCCCCCTAAAAATTAGAAAGTTATTATATCATACACACTTTGAATCAAGAGTACGTTACGGGTTGTTGATTATCACCATGAATCACATTTTTCAAAAGTAAAAGATTTGCTTGTTATAGAAAACTAGAAAATATTTAGTAAAAAGAGAATACCTGTATGGGTTAAGAAAACAATTAAATTATGTAATACCAAAACTCTTTATAAACTCCCAACATGAATCTTAAGTTTAACAACATATAGATTGTTAAAAAATAGTACTTTAATATGGAAAAATTATTTGTGAAATGAGTTAACATTACTGTGTGTCGTTCGTATTTTGTATGAAACGTAGGTGATGCTAATGAAGATGTAGTAAAACTTGTTTATAATTGGAATAACTATAATAGCATTTTTTGTATGTAAGGGTATACTTATTTGTGAATTAATAAATCGGATAATTTTAATCCATTTAATAACTTTTGTATGTCATATAATGTTATTAGAAAGGAAAACAACGGCAAAAGATTATGGAACAGTTTGATACGTTTTTGATATGTATTTAAATGCAAAATTATTATTTTTATTTTTTGCATAATTGTTTTAAACTTATATTAACAAAGACAATAATTGTTTTAAATATAGTTGTTTTAAATTTATCTTGTTTGTCACAAACTAATGTTCTCATGGTTGTTTCCATATAAGCTAAAACATGGCTTCGGGAACCTTTAATAGGTGCCTTCCTTGTTGACGTATGATAAAATAATATGTAGGGTGCTTTTGAAAAGGATGTCGTGAGATAGCTAGCGATGTTCTGCACCTTAAAATAAACTCAAGTTTCCTCATACGTTTTGAGGAAATTGCATTTCTTAAAGGAGTAAACAGCTCGTGAAGTTTGGTTAAACTCCGCCCAAAACGTAAACAAAAGCGCATGAATAAAAGTAAACACGTGTTCCATTAATAGGTTTCTGCGAACTACCTGTGCACTAATGTGTTGGCCCTAAACTCAACTACTCGCACAGGAAAATCAAATTAGCCTAATGGAAACTGCGTGATCGAAAATAGACTTCAATTAAACATGCTTTTTTCAATTGTCACTCGATTTTAAAACGAAGAAATCTTGCGTTAACAAAATCAATGACCACTTTACGTAGGCCTAAATGGGACAGAATATGCGCTTTTTTTTCCTTTAATATGGTATCTCTCGTTCATTTATCCACTTGCACGTCTTTCCTAAATTGTGGACAAGTTCATTTCTAAGGTCTAGTTATTACGAATCTTTCAGTGGGTGAGTTTAGGGCCAAGACATTAGTGTAGGCTACGAGTATTTCGCAGAAACCTAATAATGGAACACGTGGTGATGTTTACTTTTTTGCATGCGCTGTTGTTTACACGTTATGGGCGGAGTTTAACCAAACTTCACGAGGTGTTTACTAGTGATGTCAAGATCCGGATAATTCAAGATCCGGATATCCGGATCTTTTTTTCGGACCTAGGTCCGAGATCCGAGATCCGGATCTTGGTCAGAAATCCGAGATCCGGATCTTGGATCCGAGATCTGAGATCCGGATCTTGGGTCCGAAATCTGAGATCCGGATCTTGGATCCGAGATCCGAAATTCGGATCCTACATCAGGAAATTGTGTATATGCAAACTTTTTCTGAAAGCAGTTTATAAATGCTTTTATTAAGTGATAGCCTAGTCCTCTTAAGTTCTAATTAGTCTTAATACGCATCCAGCGAAAGGATCCGAAATCCGGATCCGATATCCGAGATCCGAAATCCGGATCCGAGATCCGATATCCGAGATCCGGATCCGGATATTTCTAGATCCGAATCCGGATATTTTCAGATCCGGATCAGAGATCCGGATCCAACGGACATCACTAGTGTTTACTCCTTTAAGGAATGCAATTTCGACAATACATATGAGGAAACTTGTTTACTTTAAGGTGCAGAACCTCGCTAGGTATCTCACGACATCCTTTTCAAAAGCATCCTGTATACAGTCTGTTTCCTAATTTAGTGGACATTTCATATCAAACAAACATTCATTTATATCCATTAAAAAACAATGCAGACATATTTGGTTCTGCATCAATAATCAATACATCAAAGTATAAAAACAATACATTACTTTATTTGTAAAAAAGCTCAAACAATGAACAAAACTGAAAACAAGTTGTTTCCTATTTTAGTGGACAAAACATAAGCAAGCTTAAAGATATAGCAGATGACATTTTAATGCAAAAAGACCACGTGTCACGTGTTTATGTCATCCAAAAAAATGACTGAAAAGAAAAAACTGTCTGAGCATGAACAGGACCAAATTTCAGCCCTCATAGAGTCTGGCCAGTCAATTCGTGATATTGCAAAATTATTAGGTAAACCAAACAGTACCATTGGATTGTATTTGAAGAGAAAAAAACTCGAAACAACAACCAAAATGCCGTGGGCCGAAGCCGAAACTCAGTAAGCGTGATAGAATGGGTATTATCAGAGAAGTTGCAAAGACTGGACACTCTGCTGCAAAGAGTTGCAACCGATCTACAAATTCCAGTGACACGAAAAGCTGTTTGGAAAGTTATGACATCAGCTGCTGTTGTTCAGCATAAGAAGGAAAAGTCTAAATCACCATTATCTCCCACACATAAATAAACACGTTAAAAGTGGGCCAAGGACCACATGACTTGGGATGATGAATGGATTGAAGTCGTGTTCACTGATGAAAAGAAATTCAATCTGAATACTGTTCTATTCAGGGCTCTAAGAAATTGAAATGGAAGAAAAGTATACGACTAGGCTTTTAGCTGAAAAGTATCTGCTGCACTTACAGCTGAAAAGAATACACCTCAGGCGCGCTTCTAGTGCCACTAGCTGAAAATTACTGTATATGCACCCTAGGTGGTGTTGGTCCAACCCGCTTTTAAACAGTTATTTACAGCAATTTGTTTTGTCCACTAAAAAAGGAAACAAGTTGTTTTCAGTTTTGTTCATTGTTTGAGCTTTTTTACAAATAAAAAAATAATGTATCGTTTTTATATTTTGGTGTATTGTTTATTGATGCAACAAATATGTCTGCATTGTTTTTGAATGGATATAAATGAATGTTTGTTTGATATGAAGTGTCCACTAAATTAGGAAACGGACTACAATATGAGCATTAGAGCCTTGAAAGGCATTATGACTATAATTTATAAAATGTCTTTACTTGAATAGAATAAAAAATTATTATTTTTGGGTTGTTTCATAATTATTGGCCGATTCAGCCAAAGTTAATTTGCAGAGCCGTTTATTAGGCCGGTTATTTGTGTCCGTTACAATATTCTTCTTAATTAGTAATTTTCTGTTGTTTCCAGCCCAGCTAAATTTTTTTCCAGGTCTCTTGAGAGTGTATTGTTTGATTTTTAATTTTCAGACAATTGCTGCATTGTTTAATTGACAAATGTGCACCTGACTAGTGCCTAATGACGTCTAAAGGTGACCGAACTCACACATGCATATAAATACAGCTAGACTCTACGTACGGTTTAATTTAAATGTTTGACATGGATGAAGCATTTTCTAGCCCTGTTAATCCGGCAGGATTTGGTGGTGTGTGAGGTTTAACTACACAAATAAATCTTTCTGAAAAAGAGACACGCGAATGGCTACGGGGTGTGAGGGCTTATACACTACATAAACCGGTTCGACATTATAACTTTCGTAATCGCATCCGTATATTTGCTCCATTCGAGCGATTTCAAGTGGACTTGGTCGAACTAACCAGCCTTGTCAAAGCAGAACGATGGATATAAATTTATTCGTACCTGCATTAATATTGTCTCCCGCTACGCATCGGTCATCCCTCTATAAACGAAGTCATGTCTCGAACTTCAGAAAGCTTTCAAAAATTTTTTACAGATGGCAACGTTCCTCTAAAAGTGAACAGCGATAAAGGAAATGAATTTTTTAAACAAACTGATTCAAAACTATTTTAAAGAACTCAACATTCATTTTTTTGCCACAGAATCAGATTTGAAAGCTACAACGGCCGAAAGATGTAACCGCATGTTAAACACGCTGATGTTTAAGTTTTTTTTACATTTACCAACAAACAAAGGTATATCGATGTCTTACCAGACCTCGTGCTAAGCTACAAGACCGTGTCCACAGATCACTGGGTATGGCTCTTTTTGATGTTAACGATAGAAATGCCCCAAGTCTATGGCTGAAGCAGCGGAGCTATTACACATCAGCGCTGCAAACAAACCCAAGGTTGCAAATCGGAGATTACGTACGTATTTCGAAAGAGAAAAACATTTTCGATAAAGGATATCTTCCGAACTGGACTGAGGAGGTGTTTGAGGTTTCAAAAATCATTTATAGAAAGCCTGTTGTATATAAAATTAAAGATTACGATGGCAGCGAGATCGCAGGTGTATTCTACGAACAAATCGGAAAATTTGGATTGTAAACCCAATGTGTAACATAGGCCTTCACTAAAACTAATATAGCGACCTTCTGTGCATTTGAAATGAAAACATTTGTTAGGCGTGAGATTGATTTTGTAAAAAGCCTGTTCTTTCAGTGGAAACAATTTAACGAGCGCATCGTCAACATCTCTACGACTATATAATACCCTTCGGAAATTTTTAAGATGCGGTGATCGAAAATAACACAACTGATGAACTCGTCATCTGTGTCGTTTAAGGACATAACAATAGGCGTTTTCAATTTCTTGTTCAGAAACCTGTCAGGTATAAAGCCAATGTTAACAGCAGCTGGGAATTAAATGAAGGGTTCTGGTGATCCTGTAAACTGTACAAAATCATTAACCAACTTTGTCTCGATACCTGCAGCTCTAAAACGATCTAATTTTTAGCAAGATTTTATCTACAAGTTTCACTGGAAATTATACTTTCACTGTTTAATTTTACTCGTAACACTCCGTCACAGGTATATCTGATATTTAGGTGTTATCAGACGTTTACAAAACGCCTTCGCCATCCATGGCAGGCAAGGAGAAGTTAAATAACATTCATTTTCAATGACATGTAGATAGTTACACCCTCAAAAATAACATTATTTTTTTTCCTTGTGATATATAAGAATTGAAATGCTATTCTCGGAACTTTTAAAAAATTTCAGAGTACAAAGCGTAATGAAGACTGAGCAAACAGTCATATTCGTTATCACGTTTTTATCGGACATTGCGATAACGAGTGGATTTAATGAAAGAACACACCGCCCAATAAAAATTGTTTGCCTTGTTTTATTAAAAGAATACGCTATTGTCCCGTTATTGTAGGTTTTTTTGGGGTCAAATCATGATGACCCTACTTATATTTTAAGATAATTTTTCAGTTTTGGGTGATTCTTAATCTATTTCATGCAGCAAATGATTTTCAAAATAACCTGCCGAATTTTAATTTTCACTTTTGTATTTGCACTAAGAAGGAAAATTGAAAATAATAGATAACCCGCAAATAGTGTTTTTCGTCTTTCTACATAATTTATTTGCTTTTTAACTGCACGTGTTAAATAGAAGGGGCGATGTCTTTATCTATTTGCACTTGAATCCAGCCTTTATCTAGAAATTGCTCCAGCGGTTTTATTGTGAATGAAATGAATTATAATTATAATACGCTTGTGTTGTGCACCAAGTTTCCAAATGGTATAGAATAGATGATTAGCTTGGAGAAAAAAAAATTGCTTTCTGATCAGCTATAAGCTCTTTCACCATCATGATTCACTGTTTTTCTGGTTACATAACGTGAAATGATTCAAAGAAAATATCTCCTTGAATAGGTTATTGTTATGGTGTACCTATAGGAAAAAAATAAAGAAATTTCAATAAGCGAATAAATCATATGGTTGGTACAAAAATAATATCCTTATTCACACCAAACTTATTCATCCTTATTTGGTTTATTCTCTTATTGAAATTCGGTTATTTATTTTCCTTCAGTGATACTCAGGATTACACTATAATGTTAATATATTCAAGAATACATTTTCTTTCATATGAGTTGTTATCCAGAAGATTCTGAAAATCGTCATTAAATAAAATTAATCAGTCGCATAATCTTATTCACCTTCAAATAGTCATCTCCTGAGTGCAGACTGTGACCCCCAACGCTTCTAGCACGAATGCTGTTTTGCTTAGATTGAATCTCTTGTCTTGTTTTAAATGAAGAGAAAGAAGTCGCCCGGAGCTAAATCGATTTGAATTCTCGGACATTCTCCGGCTCTTCTATTAAATGAATGCTGCTTAGTTTCATATTAGTAGTACACATAAACTTAATTTTCAACCTTAGAAAGCCTGAGTCATCTCAAAGGCAACGTTCCTTGAAGACTTCTAAAAGATGCTTTTTCTGCTCGTCAGTCACAGCTGGAACTTGCCGTAGTCCTTGTTCACTTCTTAGGGAAAATCCGCATCACTTGGCTGTTGTCTAGTTCAAAATGGTGTCGCCACATTTCATCTCCCGTCACAATTTTTTGCAAGAAAGTCATCTCTACTATCCTCGTACTGTATTAAGTGTTCTATATGCAGTTTTTTTAGTTTCATTGTGGGCATCTGTCAAAATCCTTGAAAGCCATTTGACACAAACTTTTTTTTAATTTCAGCTATTTTAGTTTTCTGTATGGACCAATGAAGGGATTTTTTTTCACATTTACACACCTTTCTTCAAAATTGTCGGGTATTTGCATGGAGAATCCCGAATAAGGGCATCCCCCCCTTCACCAATAAATCTCATAACACAGAACTCTATAACAGTTTCGTCAAAACTATGACTGCACCAGCCAGCTTGAAGAACTATGACTGCGCCATCGGCGAGAATGTGTTGGATTAAATTTTAATGCAAGCTGAGAGAATGTTTCTTTGCACTCCACAAATAGGGTGCATCAATTTTTGGTGTGATCTTTTTATTTATTTTAATATTAATTTAATATGTAGTTCTTATACGCCGTTTTTTGCTTCTATATCAGTGCATGAATATTAATAGTATTTTATTTTACACTAATATTTCTGTTCTTTTCTTTTTTATTTGTTTATGCAAATGAAGAGAAGCACCCAGGAATCAAGAAACTGATGGGTCATGAGCCACGAATGAAATGGGTTGTTTCAGCGATGGTGCTCACGCAAATCGTCACCATGTGGTTAATACGCGATGCTTCATGGACCACCATTCTATTGATGGCATACTTCTTTGGGGGTGTCATCAACCACTCTCTAACTCTTGCCATCCATGAGATCGGCCATAACCTCGCCTTTGGCCAAGGATCCCTCATGAAGAATCGACTTCTTGGAATGTTTGCAAATCTTCCAATAGGTGTTCCAATGTCCATTTCCTTCAAAAAATATCACCGAGATCATCATAGGGTAAATAATATTTCCTTAGTCATTAATGTAGGATTAGTACATAATGAATTTCCAGAAGTTGTGGGATACATACAGAATTGCCAGAAGTCTATCGTGAAAGACTCTGCCTAATTTGGCAAAACGTGGCAATCCAATGTTGCTTAGATTTCCTTATGTAGAGAAGTAATAACTCATAGAACCTATGACCTCAGCAGTGTTTCGTAGAAAACAACTCGTAGAATTGTGCAGTATCCTGCTGGTATATCCTATGGTCTTGGCAAGATATGAAATACATTACGTGAAGGTATGCAAATGGTCACCAAGTATTGTAATATCACTCATCAATGGTGTGCTTAGGCTGTCCAAACCCAACCCATACCATGTGAACACACCCCAAATCAATACAGAACAGTGCTTTGGTGATAGCTAGCGACCATAGTGGTATAGAGCCTGTATTAATATCTCTCTGAGCTATACTATCAGCCTGTACGAACTGGAACTATGATTCATTGGCTCATCCCACATGTTAACAGTTCTAGTCGGTTTTCTATGTCCATAGCCCATAGGAGTTTAGTAATGCTGTGGTTATGATTAGTAAGCTCCATGCCAACTATTGCACTCTCCACAGTAGGTGGTATTACCTTCAATGAAGTATTCTCCCTACACACAGATACTACACATCAAGGTATGCTTGAGAACGATATATGATATATTGTGGGCAACCAGTGTCACTTGTAATTGTTTTCTACGTTCCACAACCAATTTAGTTGTTGTTTCAACAGACTTATCAAGTGACAAATTACAACTGAGACTAGCTGGGGAGTTTTCGTGATATTTATTTATTTATTTATTTAATTTAAAGAAAGACACAAGTTGTCCACCCAGGGCCAGTATGGCGGGGGCCGACGAGGTAGGTCCCTGGGTGGGGAGCAAAGAAACAATATTTGATGATTAAAAGTTAAATTTTAAGGAGAGAAAGGGTGAGGAAAGGAGAGGAAAGTTAGTTTGGTGGGAATGTTAAAACATATTTCTTTAGACGGTATTTGAAAGTGGCAGTGTTTGGTGATGAACGGAGAGCTAGGGGTAATATGGACCAGAGCTTATTCCCGGCGATGGAGACATTTTTGAGTTGGAAGTTTCGTCTTATGTGAAGGATTGGCAGGGAATCAGAGTATCGGGTGTTATAAGGGGTTCTAGTAGTGGTAAATAACTGTTGGGGAGGGTAGTAACTATGGAATTATTGAGGGCTTTGTATATAAAAGTTGTTAGATTAATATTGTAAAGTTGCTGCATGGGAGTTATGCCCACGGAATTAAAAAGGTCAGAGACTGGGGTAGGTTTACGAACTTTTAGCAAAATGCGTATAAACCATTTTTGAAGTCTAAATAAGCGCAATAAATTAAATTTAGTGGTTGATCCCCAAAAAAGGAGGCCATATGAGAGGTAGGAATGGATTAAAGCATTATACAGTAAAAGATGGATTTTGGGAGGGAGGAAATGAAGACGAGAAAAAAGTCCTAATCAATTGGTTTAGCTTAGAAGCTAATGCATTAATGTGAGCATCCCAGAAAAGGTTATGGGACAAGTGAATTCCTAGGTATTTAAAGGATTTGGACGAATTAATCTGTTGAGAATTATGGCTTAGCGAGAATTCGTTCTTAGTAAGTTTTGTGTTGCACTGATGGAAGATGATATATAAGGTTTTTTCTAAATTAAGGGACATAAGGTTGGTTGTGTTCCAGAGTAAGAGGTTATTCAAGACCGAGTTAAAGGTTTCTTTGATTGAACTTAACGAGGAGTCTGCATATAATATTGTTGATAACTGGTATACTGCATAGGTGGTTAGGTCATTAATGAATAAATTAAAGAGAAGAGGTGATAGAATGGAGCCCTGGGAGACACCAAGATTGTGGGTGATAGTAGAGGATGTTTTGTTAAATAGATGGAGGGTGTATTGTCTGTTTGATAGATAACTAGAGAGCCAGGAAAGGGGAGGGCTATGGATATTGAAAAATTGGGATAGCTTGTAAATAAGAAGTTCATGAGGGATGGAGTCAAATGCTTTGGAATAGTCTAAAAATAGAGAGAGAATTAGATTGTTATTAGACATGTTTGAAATTATGTATTCCGTGAGTTCGAAGCAAGCTGTGTTAGTGCTTCCTTTGGGTATGAAGCCATGTTGGGAAGTTGAAAGGAGTTTATTTGTAAAGATATAAGATAATCGGGAATAAAAAAATGGTCTCGAATATCTTGGCGAAGGAGGGAAGGATGGATATTGGGCGGTAGTCAGAGAAAGAGGATGGGTCACTTTTTAGGTAGGTAATATTTTAGCTGAACGGAATCGGGAGGGAAATTTACCTTGGGTTAGGGAGATATTAAAAAGAAGTGTTAAGGGGAGAGAGAAACCGGAGCAGATATCAAGGGAGTCGGGGCAGCTTGAAGGTTTAAGTCGGTTAATAACGGATGCTACTTCTTCGGGGGAAGCTGGTGAAACGAAAAACGAGGTCATCTTATCGTGTACGAGGAAAGGGTATTGCGATTGTGGGGATGGGGAGGGAGAGGAAGGCGTGGGTGGAAGTATTTTTTTTCAAGAAGCTGGTTAAGAGAGAGGAGTCAAGGGAAGAATGGTCGGAAAATGGCGTGGTAGGAGGAGAGGTTCCGTGAATAAGGTTTTTTATGGATTTTCATTTGGAACTATTGTTAGAGACTTTCTTGAAAAATTGGGCGAAATAGCGATTTTTGGCGCGTTTAATGATAGCACGAGTGTAGTTAGAGAAGGAATTAAACCTAAGTTTATTATGGACACTGGGAGAACGTCTGTATTTGCGATATTGGTTCAGTGGTGTTATCTACCTTTTCCTTTGCGGACAGATGTCCGATATCAATGTAAAATAGACACTTTCAGTATTTTATTTAAATATCAGACAATTGTAGCTCATTACTCTAGATGGTTTCGTAAAGAAATTTTTTTAGTTCGTATCAAGATGTAGATATTCTGTAGTGCCGAAATAGACTGGAGTGACTGCTGGCTCTGTTGCAAAGAAGGCCTGGTGCTCTATAAAGAAAAATTTACTATATTTTATTATTCTATGCATATTACATTTTCACTGGCAGACATAAGTACGAAACACTTCCTCTGAAACATTCTGGAGCATCTTCCTATGAACACTTGCAACAGCTGTCTCAATGCATTTTTCATATCTTAACTCAGAATTATATTATCCCATAATCTTTTAATGGGTCTTCTCTCTGAATTTTCAAATAACATACAAACAAAATGTCATGTAAAATAAAGCAACGGGGTCTTCCACATAATGGCCAAGGGTTGTTCAAGGGATCATCCATGGGACAATTCTGTGGAACGTGCAGCTGGAAGGATGGGTCGACGCAATCCTTCGCAGATGATCAGTTTTTAATCATCTGTCAGTTAGTTACAGGATATAATACCTCAGGCATGGAAACGCTGAAGAAATGGGCAACCAGCCCACGACTTTCCTTACATCCCCTACACGAAATTACCAGAGGTAAATGCAAGCAAATATATTTTTTTATCAGAATACAAAGTGATCATCAGAGAAAAACAATGAATATGTACGAGGCTGAGTCAAATGAAAACCGGAAACCCGCTGTAGAAAATCGAAAACCGTTCCCATTGCGATCAGACCCGGTACGCATCAATTGGCGTTGGTTCTGCGTTTCCACGTCACCCAGCGGCCCCATACAAGCGTTTCTAATATGACGGCCCCTCTGTTGGAATGTACCAAAGAAGAGAAGTGTGGAGTGATTCGTTTCCTACACAGTGAAGGCACGAAACCAATAGAAATCCATCGACGCATATTGTCACAGTATGGTGCTGCATGTGTATCGCAGACTCAGGTGTACGAATGGTGTAAGAAATTCAGTAGCTGCACAACAATTTTGGCGGACGCGCCGAGGTCAGGCCAGGCACATCGTCTTGTGACAGCCGAGGCGATTGCAGTGGCGGAGATGATGATTCTGCAGGATAGACGGGTCACCATCGATGACATTGCAACGGCATTATCATGCAACGGCTCTGCTCAGCATATTGTCCATGATGAGCTGAAATACCGGAAAGTGGCCGCAAGATGGGTCCCTCGTCAGCTGACGCCCGAAATGGAGAGGCGAGTCGATGTCTGACAGGAGCTGCTGCATCGCTACGAACTTGAAGGTGACACCTTTTTGGAGCGGATTGGGATTGGAGACGAGTCCTGGGTCCATCACTACCAACCACAGACCAAGCGCTCCAGTAGGAATGGCGGCACTCGACATCACCAAAGCCGAATAAAGTTCCGCAGCCAGCCATCCGCAGAAAGGTGATGCTGACCTTGTTCTAGAACCACAAGGGTCCCATAGTGGAATTTACATGGATAAGGGAAAAACGGTGACCAGTGTCACCTGTAGTGAATTGGTGCGTGACATTCTGAAACCTGCTATACGCACCAAGCACCGTGGACTCTTCTCAACAGGCGTTCTCATCCGGCTCGTGGGACCGTGGCGACTATCCAGGACTTGCGTCTGGAGTGCCTTCCCCATCCTCCTTACTCTCCCGACCTCGCGCCCTTCACGCGCAGCCAAAAGATTTTTTTTTCCCGAGGTATCCATCCTCTCCCGACTCGGTGGCGGAAATGCATCGAAAAGCAGGGAGACTATGTTGAAAAACAGTGTACTTGTTCCAACTCTGTCTGTAATATTGGAGCTGTAAAAAATATTTCCGGTTTTCATTTGACTGACCCTCGTACAAGCTGCCCCTAACATATGGTATAGGAGAATCTAGTTGCCTTTGCCTCCCTCGTGGCAGAATCTCCAAAAATATGGCTAGACTTCCGATGGTGGCATTTGGAAGAGTGTGGCGATGGTCGGGGCTCATCTCTTTATATTTGCAGGGAAATGTTGGCGATTGTCAACCAAATTGCCTACATTTTGGCGCCATGTAGCCGAGCGCCATTTTCTATTATCCCTGGCGAGATTATGAATAGGAGCTCCCTTAATTGAGATTATGAAAAAAAAAGTATGCCACAACTTTTGAATAGCATAAGGTTATATTCTTGTATTTATTATTATTATTTTCCTAGTATTTAGGGATCGATGGTTATGATCCAGATCTACCAACAAAATTGGAGGCAATGCTTTTCAGCCGAACATTCACCAAAATTATTTGGATCTGTCTCTATCCGTTCATCTATACTCTTCGTCCTTTCATTGTATGCCGTGTACCTTTGAGTATACACGAAGGAACCAATGCCATTGTCCAGATTATTTTCGATGCACTCGTTTTACATTTTCTAGGTAAAATGAATAATAATAGTACAATAGTATGAATTACGCTTTTATCCCTAAGTACGAAGGTTTTCGTAAAGTAAATATATATTTTCAAAATGTTTTCTTTACCAGATTCTATGTACCTTTAACTATTTTTCCACATAGTTTCCAAGTTTATTTAAGCACTTGTCATAGAGCTCAATGTACTTCCGCATGATCACTTCATAGAAGCTGCCGTCAAGGAGATCAATGAAAACTGCCCTTTCGCTTGAAGGAGATCGTCGGCAGCCTGCATTTCAGCGACAATGACCAAGTGAAAACTGCATGACTTTTTTCACCGGCGGCAGCTTCTATGAAGTGATCATGCGGAAGTACATTGAGCGCTGTGACGATTGCTTAAATAAACTTGAAAACTACAGGTATTGGACATTGAAACTGAAACACCTGGTAGAAATCCAAAATCTTTATTTAATAAGGTGTTGGGGCACCTTGGGCAGCCAGCACAGCAGTAACACGTCTTGGGAAGGATCGGTAGAGGTCCTGCACGGTTTGCACCCCAAACCATTACTGATCCACCCATTATTGATCCACCTCCGTGTTTGACTGTGGGTGCCAAGCAGTCTGGGTTGTAGGCATCAGAGGGGCTCCTCCAGACGAATACCCTCCCTGTTGTTTGGAAGACAGTGTAGCTGGACTCGTCCGAGAATATGACGCGTTTGAGGTCATCCAACGTCCAGGTTTTATGCGTCCGGCACCACTGAACCCGCTTGGAGGCATTTGTACTACTGATGAAAGGCTTCGGTATAGCAACCCTGCCATGGATGTTGGATTTATGCAGGTAACGACGGATTGTCTTCGTGCACACAGGTTCCTGGAGGTGTGTATTCATTTCTGCGGTGATTTCTGCTGCGGTGGTTTTCCGCTTTCGTGCAACAATCCTGGTCAATGTCCTGACGTCTCTTTCTGATAACTTCCGTTTTCCCCTGCAGTTGCTCCTCCTGGACGTGGATCGTCCTTCCTGTTCATATGCACACATCACCCTGGATACTGTAGCACGTGAGACATCACAAAGTGTGGCAGTTTTGGACACAGATGCACCTGCTAGACGCGCCCCAACAATCTGCCCTCTTTTGAAGTCGGATATGTCTCCCATTATAGCGCTCTGCACAGACAATTTGAAGCTTACTATCGAACTTTTCTACTGGAGTGACTACCAAGACCTCTGACACGTGATTCATTGATATGCATACGATTAATTACCTAGCAGAAGGTTCTATTCAGCCCTGGGGGTATCCAGTGCTATTTGCGAAGGTGTTTCAGTTTCATTGTCCAATACCTGTACGTGGAAAACTAGTTAAAGGTACATAGAATCTGGTAAAGAAAAAAATTTGAAAATATATATAGTAGTTTTGTTTTTATTGCAGAACGAACCTTACTTTAGGAATAATCCTCGTAATTGCTTAAGAGTACATTTAATAAACAGGTTTGCTTCTTTTATCGATCTAAAGGTTGGAGAATGCTCTTCTACCTGATTTTTGGGAGTCTCATTACGACGGGTCCACATCCGATTGCTGGGCATTTGATCGCCGAACATTACATGTTTGAAAAAGGTTATGAGACCTATTCTTACTATGGACCCTTTAATTGGATTACTTTTAATGTTGGATACCATATGGAACATCACGACTTTCCTTACATCCCCTACACGAAATTACCAGAGGTAAATGCAAGCTAATATTTTGTTTATATCAGAGTACAAAGTGGTTATCAGAGAAAAACAATGAATATGTACAAACATCCAAAGACACCATAAACAAGGACTATGTGTCGTTGGTGGTTTGTACATAATTTGCATATTTAAGTTTCTTAATCATTTCTATGGTCTATATCCCTCATATACCATATCTCTTATGAAGGATATGGCGGCCCTACTAAGCCACGTTTATGAGTTGTCAGTAACTGAATGATAATTTTGTTATTTTTTTAGGTAAAACGAATCGCCTCGGAGTACTACGACAATCTACCCCATCATTATTCGTGGATTAAAGTGTTTTACGACTTCATAACGGATCCGGACTTGGGACCTTATGCCAGGCACAAAAGACATTTCGTAGATAAGCCATCTTCAAAATGCCAAGATAAGTTGAACAATAATAATGCAAAGTCAATCACAAATGGCAATGCTAAACAACTATGATCTGCAGTTTTATTTTACTAGAATTAGCTGTATTGATTGGATGTTCTCGTGTGTGTGTTTGGGTGTGTGCATGAATACTCGCTTTGGTAAGTTGGATTGCAGAAAAGGAGAAAGTTGTTTTTGTCATATTATCTAATTTCCAAATAACACCGGAGAGTAAAAATCATTTTTGTTGCTTAGAAGAAGCCTTTTTGTAAACTCTAGAATGTAAATAAATTTGGAAGTTTGTTTTACTACTCGATTTTCTTTTTTGTATGAAGATAAAAGTTGTTTTTTTTATGCTGAATTTTCCTGTTCATTAATAAATAGCCTCAAAATAATGATATAGATAAAAATAGAGAGATAGAATAGAGTGAGTATCAGTGAATATTCTCAAATTTGCTTTATTTGTATTAACATAAAATGAAGAAGGGATGCTTAATTTCATCGTTTTAATATAATTGCGTCATTGTTACCCAAAAAGTTCCTGAAATATAACTAAAAAAACACTACATCACCTGGATTTTTTATTAACCACCGTTACCTTCAAAATAGCTCCTTTGAGAGCTCATTAAATGATCCTAACGCTTCTGCCAGGAAAGGAATGCATTTTGTAAGTCTTCTTGGTGAGTGTGTTTAGCACCGCCTGCGATCCCCCTTAAACTCTGTTATTGTCAAGTCTTCGTTCCTTCAATTTGATTATCAATTTTGGAAAGAGAAAGAAGTTCCCTGACCAGAAGGTATGAACTTTTTGCGGATGATCCCATCATTACCAAAGAAACAGATCAACGTGATTTCATGTTTACTCTTAATTGACGGGCCTTCTTTGACTGAGGTGAAGATGGGCCCTTCCACTAGGATGATTAGTGCTTAGTTTCAGAGGCATAACCATAAATCCAACTTTAGTCACATCCGATTTGGTAAATTTAGTCACATAGCAAAGTCGCAATCACAACAAACGTGTTAAAAGAAACCCGGATGTACGAACGAAGCTTGTATTATGATTGTTATCATCGTTAGGTTGTATTAGAGTTAGTTTGCACGCGTTATACAAATTTCGGGAAAGTTTGGTTAGCATTTCGTGCCATCAAAGTCTGACCTTTCAACAAATAAATAATTAAACAGTTCAAATCCTAATACCATAATTATGAGGACCAATTACCTAATAACACGTTGGACTATCCTTGATCTTCAAAACTACTTCAATTCGGCGTGGTATGGAAGAACTGAGTTTATGAAGACGTATTACAGACATTTCCAACCAAGTAATTACGAGAACAGATGTCAGTTTGCATATAGTCTTCGACAGTTTTTCTCAAGCTAATCCCACATTTGCTCCAATGAATTAAGAACCGAAGTGGAAGAGGCGAGTGTAGCTAATGGAAGACACTATCATGCTCCTCCGACTACTCTGACAATTTGAACTTTATGGTATGGAATATTATCCTGTGGAAGGAGACCTGTCCATCAGGGAACATGTAGGGATGCGTATTTAAAGATTGCTCTACGAGTAACAATGGACCAAGAGCCTTCATTATGTCATACCTTTGACGCCAAATTCTGGTTTTCAAGTCTTAATTGGACTTGCTCCCGTCGTATTCGTTTCAGTTTCGATGTCCTCGTTCTCACTGTACATGAATTTTGCGGTTTGCGCCAGAGATTACTGAGATGTGTTATACTATAAGTATCAGCAGAAATATTGGTCTGGTTACCGCTATTATATTGAACGTTATTTGATGAATGGAGCACATCTGTACTCTCATGATTTTAGTCGACGTTCCCTGCGATCGCCTGAAAGTTTTCTCGTTGCTGTACTCTTTCACGATTTTAGACGACTCTTTGAAAACTGTTCACGCAGCCGTATTTCAGATGCTCATACCAGCCATTTGAGCATCTACCATCATCCTTCTCTCAAAGTCGTTTAAATCAGACATCATTTAACCCTTTCATGCACGAATTAAAACAAGACAAAATATAAATAATTTGGTAAATGCTCTTTATTACTATACCTATTTAAAAACTGAATACATGGGAAAAGGTAAAAACAATGAAACAATGTATTTTTTAAACAATGAAATCACTATGCCTGAGTTGTAGGGCATGAAACAGTTTATTGAAGACGTTAGACATATCCTACATTGCAAATACACAAATACCATCTTCTGTCGTGCTACTCTGAGTACAACATCTTCAGTTTTCTTGAATGGGCATTGTTTTGAATGAACCATTAGTAAATCTTTTGGTACATGCGGTTTCAAGGCACTGACTTCAAGATGGCAGTAGTTTTAACAATAAACGAGATGGTTTCATGCTAGAATCACAGTGTAAGAGAAGCAAATACAAACTCGATGGTGGTTTCAGAGTGAAACCACCTCACTGGAAAGGGCTACGGAATACTATTAGATGCGTGGACCTCTTTCCCGGCTACCTCATTTTCATATTTGTATTACGTCATATTTGTTTGTCAATGCAGCATATGTTCGAACACTAATTTCCATTTGCCCCGTTTCCATCCGTTGCCATTAAAATTTGGGTGCGACAATCTCGTTCATGGAAATTTTCAGTCCTGGAAAAGTTTTTGATGTGTTTAATTAATAAGGTAATTTATAAATTCTCAATTATAAATATTAAGAGGAGAATCACACCATTTGCAAATGTTCCGTATAAAATGGAGGGACAATCATACAGTACTGAAGATGTAGCATTGTAACGACAAACTTCTCAAATAAAGGTTGAATGCAAGTAAGGTAATCAAAATTCAGAAAATATCTTGAAATTCTTTTTATTGTATACTATTTGCTTTTATTTATGCCTTCCTTATCCCCTCTTAAATATTTGCAGAATAGTTTAAAACGATTAGATGACTGCATCCCAGTGATAATGATAAACGCTTTTCATTTGCATTTCCTGGACACGAATAATTTCGATTTTCCTAAGATTAATAGTAATTGCAAGAAGAGGTAAGCAATATCCATTGTTTTATGTAAAATCTTGTTTGGTTCATTTCATAATTTAATAATAATTACGGTAAAACACGGCTTGATCGGGTTTGTTTAAAATATACAGGATGTTTAGGGTAAATTTTACAATGAACAGATTAAAAGTACAACACTCTTTAACCACAACTAAAAAACGCACAAAACAAGAAATTTAACAAAAAGAATGAAAAAAACAATACAACCTGTAAACGTCTTTCGAAAGCTTTGTTTAGATCTTTCAGCAGACAAGGGGAACCTCAGGAGACTTCTTAAGAGAACTGACTTGTTTATCGACATAGGCGCCTCTACACAATATATGGTTTCAGAGGCGCGTCAGCTATATCTTAACGAGCAGCAATCACAGGACCATTTCAACAGAATCGACGCAGTTAACTATTTTTGGAAAAGCCCTCGTATGTATATATACATATACAGGGTTTTTTTGAATTGAGTACAGATTTTTTGGGAGATGATAGAAGAGGTCCTTAGAAGTATTTTTTGTCATATGAACATGGGGTCCCCGCAGCTCCGTTTACTTACAATACTGCATTGAACAATCAAATGACACGGACGCAGTGTGCATTGGTAGGCCTAGATTATTTTATTTTTAACAATTAACACAAGCAATCTACTGTAATAACTTTTAAAGTAATTGTTTGCAAAGAAATTTCAAGGTGCACGTGCTTGTTTGTTGCCTAAATGAGACATATCCTGGTCGTTGGATTGGTTGTGGCGGACCAGTTGCTTGGCCACCGAGATCGCCAGATCTCACACCGATGGATTTTTTTTATGGGGAAGCATAAAATCAATGGTGTACTCCGAACCCGTAGATACCGAAGAAGAATTGGCGGCTCGTGTTGTCGCGGCAACTGTTTTCACGCGTACATCAATCCATCATAAGGCGTTGCGAATTGTGCTATGAAGCAAATGGCGGTCATTTCGAACAATTACTGAAGCCATACAATAGATTGCTTGTGTTAATTGTTAAAAATAAAATAATCTAGGCCTACAAACGCACACTGCGTCCCGGTGTCATTTGATTGTTCAATGCAGTATTGTAAGTAAACGGAGCTGCGGGAACCCCATATTCATATGACAAAAAATACTTCTAAGGACCTCTTCTGTCATCTCCCAAAAAATCTGTACTCAATTCAAAAACACCCTGTATATAAACGTATATATAGAGATTTCCATATCGATTGGCAGACCTTCCCGTTGTTTAATTACCGGTGGGATAGTTCCTACAGTGGCTCTGTACTGCTGTGTGGCTTGAAGCTCGTCTATATCGCACTTTGTTGATTCTCTTGATCGTGGCAATGGCTCAGGCTTCCAACTTTTCACCATCCTATTGAGGATGGTGCTTTTCGTTGGTTTTATTTGTGGTTTGGAACACTTTCCAATGTTATTCTTCTGAACATCAGTGTGGCTAGGCTCCTGTCTTGCACTGCCCTATGAGCGATGGTATTTGTTCAGTCTCTTTTGAGCTTTTCGTTTTCTGTTTATGATTTTGTTTCGCACTCTTGCATTCACTCATTTCTAATCTTCCAAATTACTTCCGTGCGTCCTTTCTCGTACTCAAGAGGGAATATTTATACCCCTTTTCAATTATTGGGATCAGAGGTCAAAACCACGTGACCGTGAGCTCACCCGAAACAATAAAATAAATCAACTCATTAGGTTTGTTTATTGCCGATCGTCTCCGAAGCGTAAGCATTCGATGTTCCTGCCAACGGGTTCTTCTATCGCCCTTTGTTAGCGCTCGTTTATTAATCTAAAGCAAAGAGCCTTCACTGATTAGGCGAGTGAGAAAAGTCTTGGATTTGGTGGGAAAATTCACATCGGAAACGGTCGTAATGAAATTCATCAAAAGAAATCAAAATGCACAAACTTAAAATGAAACAAATGCAAATTTGTTGTGACAAAACGTCACAATGTCAATGCATAGTTTAAGGAACCCTCTAAGTATGTATTAATTTTCTTATGAAGAGAAAAGTTAAAAAAAAAATTCAGTGGGGAGGAGTTGGGGGAGGGCATTAGTAACTCCAAATTAGCCCTTCAGAGCCAAACAAGTTAGTTGCAAAAAAAATTAATCTCTATGAAATGAGTTTGTTCATGTAGAAATTATTGAGTTTGGTTCGCTGGTTTGAAAGTTACAGCTATTTTTTCATTTTTAGGAAAAAATTAATATCTCTAATGTAAATCGGCTTAACCAGTTTTCATAAAAACGCCAAGGCACAATTTAAGGTGCCCTCTAAATACTGTATGTATTAATTTTACTTGGTTCTGCAAATTGCCGTTTCGGAGGAGTTAGCTGCTCAAAATTGATCACTTATGTACTTAAACCATTAGTATCTATTGTAATTACATATATATCTATCGTTCGTGCGTACAGAGTGAAATGTTATTTTTTTTTCTTTTTCAAAATATCAACATATTTTTTCGAATTATGAAGTTGATTTCAGAAAATATTGGGGAACGAATATATAAGCAAAAAAACAAAATTCCATCTGTCCTATGTATGTTTTAGGTATGTACATATGCAGGGTCGTGTGGTAGATTTTGCTCAGTATGATGCAAGTCTATGCAAATGGTACCCCCTACGGTGAGGCCGAGGAGATTTACACATTTAAAAAAAAAAACGACGACGTGACGTAGGATCGTTTTCCTGTGCGAACGAGAAGTTCGTGGTAGACAGCTTCCATAGTTGGTTTGTTTGCAGCAGAGAGCCAACAACAGCGTGAACCTCTAATCCACAAGGAAATTTGAAATACCGGATACATATTTTGACTACCAAGGAGCCATCTTCAGCGATGAGAGACAAAAGTCGACAACAACAAAAAAAAATAAAGCCTTGTCTATACAGGGTGTCCAAAATGTCTGGTAACATGGCAGATATCTCCAAGCTGCCAGGTAGGCGAGATCGGTTGAGTGTGGTTTATAGGTAATAGGGTGGGGGGTTCATTGCCGCACTCAAATTTGACCTTGACCCCGGAATTTAAGGTCATCATTTGTTAACTCGAAAACTATTAAAGATAGAGAAAAATTTACAATTGCTGCCCTGTAGAGCAACACCATATTAGTCTAAAAACAATTTTTGATCGCACCCTTCTCCTGGAAAGATTTTGAGAAAATGGGCGAGAAAGAGTCATTAATGTCAGGTTGAGCTGGCCAGGTTGGCCGAGGTTTCAACACATTTGACGCTCTTGAGTGACTCTTTCTTGCCCATTTTCTCAAAATCTTTCAAGGGGAAGGGTGTGATTAAAAATTATTTTTAGACTAATTGGTGTTGCTCTACAGGGTAGCAATCGGAAATTTTTCTCCATCTATAATACTTTTCGAGTTAGGAAATAGATGACCTTAAATTTGGGGGTCAAGCAAATTTGAGTGCGGCAATGAATTTCCCACCCCCCAATTACCTATAAACCACACTCAAGAGATCTCGCCTACCTGGCAGCTTTGAGATATCTGCCAAGTCACCAGACCTTTTGGACGCCCTGTATATTCTGTAGCACTAAGGCTTTATTTTCTTTAGTTGATTTTTGTCTCTCATCGCTGAACTTCGTATCCGATATATCAAATTTCCTTGTTGATTAGAGGTTCCTCCCTTTTGGAAAATAACTACAATATCGGAAGCGAAAAATATCGATATGTCAAGAGGGGAAAGAAGGAATCCTAGGATGCTGGCTTGGGATTTCCAATTCCAAATTGGGGAATCCATGGGAATCCGATTCCCAACTAAAAAAATTCATTCATTGCTTTCCTAAAGTGAATGAATTGTTATCAAACAATAACATATGTATTCCAACCCCTGTGGATGAATTTTGAAGGAAGGTTGGGAAATTGCCAGATATGTAAATATTGCAAGTTTTGCCAAAGGGTTATTGTGCTTGCCATTGTCAAACGCAGCATGTGAAAGAATATTTTCGCAAGTAAATTTAACGAAAAGCAAACAACGCACGAACATTTGCACGTAAAACAAAGTGTATCGGAGGCAGGCAAATGTCCTAACTTCATTCCTATGTCCGATATGTTAAAACTAATGAATTCGGAGAATTCGTACAAAAACTAATAATTGTATTTAATTAATATAATGTATTTAAATAAAAATATTGCCTGAAAAATTTAGTAGAATTTTTAGTATTTTTGGAAGTAAACATCTGGAAGTAAACATCGACCGGCTTTTGGTATATTTGCTGAAAAACATCTGACAACACTGCTTTATCCTCACTATTGCGGATTTGATTTCATAAGAGGAAAATTTTTAAGAAATATGGTTTTCATATTTAGAAAACATATAGATCGTAAGGTTTAGAATTCCGTCATTTTTTAAAATTATTTCTGTTCTTCTGTCAAAACATACATTCGACGAAATCCGGCTACATCATATAAATGCTTTGATGAGGCGGGAAGGAAATTTAAAGCGCAGCGGTCTGGATTTTCTGTTGTTATCATTTGATTTGGTAAATAGCAAACATATAATTGAAGGGGTGACACTGATATAATCCAAAGCTACAAAGAGAAAGATTTTCAGGGGAAACTGTTGAAAGTTTAATTTTTATTAATATTGTAAAGAATTTTACGTTACGTTACCAGAGTTTAAGTCTTTAATGTTTTGAAGATTAGATGACCGCGTCCCAATAGTAATGATACGCTTTTCAGTGGCATTTCCTGGACTCGCATAATTTCGATTTTCCTACGATGAATTGTAATTGCAAGAAGAGGAAGCACTATCCATTGTTTTATGTAAAATTTTGTTTACTTTATTTCATAATTTAATAATAATGAGATGTGTTATACGTGTCCAGTTTTCACATTGTCTGTCTGTCTGTCCGTCCCGTTCATAATTTTCACATTTTTTGAGGTACTTACTTACTTACTTAGTTTTCAAACCCGCTTATCCGTTAGGGTCGCGGGGACACCAGCTCTATGGAGGATCTCCAGGGATCGCGATCTTCCGCCATCAGGCGCATGTCCTCCCTGGTAATACTCAAGCGACTCAAACCCAGATTCTCCATGTAGTCTAGCCACCTGGTTCTAGGCCGACCCCTTGGTCTCTTACCCACCGGCTTGGAAAATAACAAGTTCCTAGGAAGACCAGTTTGCGGCATCCGTATCACGTGGCGATACCGCCGCAACTGAGATCTCTCAACGGGGAGAAGTAGCGGCTCAACACTTAAAGACTCCCTTATTGTGCTGCTGTGCACTCTATCTAGTAGTGTAACGCCTGCCGCACGTCTCAGAAATCTCATTTCGGCAGCTTGTACCCGCGATCGCAGTCTTTCGGTCATTACCCAAGACTCATGATCATAGGTGAGAATGGGGACAAAGATAGATTTGAAAACTGAGAGCTTGGCTCTGTTTCCCAGCTCACGTTTTGTTACCACGGATCGCCACTGTTCCCGTCTGACACAACTTGCTGCACCGATCCGAGCATCCAATTCTTTATCCTGCCGGCCATCACTCGTGAATGCAATCCCGAGATACTTGAACTTCTCCACCTGTCTCAATGGGGTTCCCCTAACATGGAGATCGTATTGAGCAGGCTGTCTTGAAAGGACCAGAACCTCAGTTTTAGCCACACTGATCTTCATCCCTGTCTCTTCACATTTGGCTGCACACCGGTCTAGTGCATGCTGAAGGTTAGTGCGAGAAGAACCAAGGAGGACAAGGTCATCAGCAAAGAGGAACCTCTCCACCAAGCAGTCGCCCACACAAACACGCTCATCGCCACGGCTGCCCCTGTGTATCCAGTCCATAAAGATAATGAACAAGAGGGGCGACAGTACGCATCCTTGGCGGAGTCTAACACCCACGGTGAAGGTCTTATTTATCCGGACATTTATCCGGACACACATCTCAGAGCTTTCGTCAGAGACATGACAGCAACCAGTAATTGCCCATATTATTGCCCATATTATCGTTTCATATTCTTGCAACACTTTCAACACTGTCATATGCTTTTTCGAGGTCAGCAAAGCAAGCGTAGACCGTTTTTGAGGTAGGTTAAAATTCGGAATGTAGCTTACTATGGGTAGGATATGCACCTTAACTATTTAGTTTGGTTTTGATCGGCCCACTGGGGTCGGTGTTTCGGGGGCGGAATTTAGAGGGGACCAAAAGTTCTACGCGTATTTATGCATATAAGAAAGTGAAATTCGGTATGCAGATTCCTCCAAGCAAGATCAACATTACTATGAAGTTTGGGCCAAATTGTCCCAATGGGGTCAGAATTGTGGCAGTTACTTGGTCTTTAGAACTATGGCAACATATGGCATGTCATATATCATTCGATCGGAAATTATGAGAAACGAAAGAATATAGAGCTCTTTTACACTTTCTAAATACTACATTCGAAAAAATCAATTTTTCTATTTAAAAAATTGAGAAGGGGGGGGGGGGGGTTAAATTGAGATAAAAGGGTAAAAATAGATAATCTCAGGGCTTCCGCTACTTTCCTATAGCTTCCTCGGGAGGATTAACTTCTTGTTCCTAAAGCAGACAATGAACACCGCTAGAATATAGGGTTAACGCTGAAATTATATAAGGCTTGATGTTTGAATAACTGTGAATGTCATGGGTAAGTTACGGCTTATCAGATTTGGAAAAGTGTTTGATTATCAGCTATCAGGCCGGGATAATAGCATTTTGGAAACATCGAACTTCGTGAAATGTTCTTATGTTGCAGTAGTAAAATTGTATAGAGACTGGAAAAACCGAATAGGCGACCTACCAACGGTAGAACTTAAACGAACTATGGGTCTTCAAACCAGAACAAGGTTCGAAGCAGATGATTAGTGCTGGCCACCGGATGGCGTCCGTTAACTGCAAAGACATCTAAGATTGTACTGCAATAACGGGACTAGATCATGGCTTAACCTATCAGATTTGGTGGCATATTCGGCGTCAACAAACATCAGAGAACAAGCACTCAAACATCGGAGTGGTATGGGTTCACAGATATCTTTGGAAAGTAATATAAGTCTGTAAATGTAGTCGCTGATCAGATACGCTCCTATATGTTGATCGTGCTCCCTGGAAATATTGCTGATCAGATACGCTCCTAAATGTTGATCGTGCTCCCTGGAATTATTGCTATACCGCCAGAGTTGTCCGTGGAGGACCACGGCGAAGACTTCGAACTAGAATGGTATCCCTGTATCCGAACTTATTCCGTTCGAAAACTGCGTTCGGATACCTAAGCGCCGTTTCCCTTAGGTTTCTATGGGGAAATGTTTAATGTTTTGGGGCCCAAAAAAGGGGTAAAATTGTCGGAGAAAACAACAAACTAAAGGGGAAAGCAAAGCTCACCAATGAAAAGAGTTCAGCTTTAGAGTTTCTTGGAGAATGTTTGCATGGAAGGAAAATTCTTACCACAAAAGAATATTCTAGATGTGGAATACGTATTTCGAATGTTCGTTTATGTTAAGAAGTTTTCCCTTCATGTACAGCAATTCCACCCGCAGTTTTTCATTGGAGGCTGCGGAGTAACAGAAATAGTTCCTGTTAATGTGCGCCATGGTGGCAATTTTTGAAAATCATACTCATTAATAATGCCTCGATATAAACAAACATTAGTTACGTATTTCATTAAACAAATATTTTATTGCAATTTGGATACCGTGGTACCACTGTACTATCCTAGCCAGAAAATTCCCCTGGCCTAAATCCACTCGCAAATCTGTGGTTATCTCGAATAAATTCTCCGCCAGGAAACCTAAAGGGTTACACTGAAGTTTTCATGTTCACAGATGGTAGCAGAAATCCTTCCAGCAACTTACTGAGTTCCTCTTACGTTGCTGCCTGTGGTAAATGCTGCAAAAGAAACATATTCAGGCTAATAAGTTGGTGGTCATAATAATGTAACTGGACATAGTTACCAAACCTTTTACTGCCGAACAATTCTTTTATTTGATTCTTTTATAAGAAATATCCATTAAAATCATGTTTTTAAAATATTTAGTTTAAAAGGGCAATTACGAAATGTTTGAAGGGGGAAACTATAACCTTCATAACAAACAAAATTTACATCCGTGGCTCCAGAATAACAATCTTGTGGTTTCTCTTCTTATTTTGCTTGTTACCGTTTGGCAGTATACCATTATTACTATAACCTTCTATCAGTCCAACCAGCGTTTTTTAAGATAGCACTTATTCGCAGAAAAAAATTATATTTTCAATAGGCGTATCGCCCATTACTACAGGTTATTAAGCAACCACTCAAAAAACAGGAAAATCCAGATAAGCTTTTGCGGCAGTTCTGCACCCAACAGTCGGGTGAAATTAATAAGGAAAGAAAAAAGTCCATATTATAATCCGGTTGATTCTTTTGTTATCGATCGTGAAATGGATGGGTTTACATTCGTATGAAATGTCAGTTTAATAGATTATATTTGTTATATCAAAAATGAATTTTTTAGGAGACCTGCAATATGATTAGGAAAGATGCTAGATTTTCATTGGATGAGCCTCTCAAAGTTATTGCAACTTTTATCCTAATTTAGCGAACTGAAGATTAGGTTTGTTTTTTTTTTTTTTTTGCATTTTAGATGCCTTTAAAATACAGCGAGTTTCGAAGCTCAGTAAACGGACTATGAGGCATGTCAATGAATAGAATGAAATCCAAGTTTTCACCTATTTTGCGAATGTTCGATTTGTCCTCCCCTGATCACTCGACAAACGCCAATCTGTAACCTAGCCCACGTTACTAACATATTCTTGTCGATGATAGCAATTGTATTCGTCATTCTTTGACGAAACTCTGATAAGTCTCTTGGTAAAGAAGGCATGTAAAAGAAAAATTCCAGAATGAGGCCAGCTTGCCTAGAGAGGGTACGCGACAACTGGGCGATAGAAACTTGTTGACTGTCTCTCGACAAACATAATGAATTTTAACGTCTCAAACATTGAAACTCTTACAGAGTGGAGATATCTTTTAATATTTAAATTGGACCAATATATTAATGAATACATGCCAAAATTAATTACATCTGCGGTTTAAAAAATTAAAAATTTATATTTTACGTTCATGTTCAATATTATGTATACAGTATATCCAAGCATAAAGAAATAGGTATTTCATACAATTTTAATATGATTTGATAATCTTAAAATAAACTTTTTATTTACAGAGGAAATTTTAAAACTCTGCATTTCTAATATATTGTATTTTTTGTTTTATATAATTATTTTGTCCATTTATTTGTTAATTTCGTTAATTTTAATAAATAAAAAGATAAGAAATTTTTAAGCCATTAATATTCATCTAGTAGAACATAAATGACTTTTTTTCACCATTAATGAGCATTGCTAACTTCTAATTGGCAAAGGAGGGTAAACCCCTAAATAATAGACCAATTTAAAAATAATTATATATTTCATATTCGTAATTGAAATTCAAATCATAATTTTGTCCAAGAACCCTGCATTCAAATCTAAAATAACTAGATTCTGTTTTATATATTTTTAACTATTACCATACAGTTTTATATATTCGTATTTTTAGCCTGTATGAACGAAATTATGATCTTCTTCGGGAATAAAATTATTTTATTAAAATATTTATTAATGAAATATCTACGGTTTTATTTTATTTTTTTTAATTTTTACTTCCAGTCAACCACAGATTTAATAAATAGATCGAATCCCTAATCCTATATTAAAACGCAAAACACTTTTTTCAAGAGCAAAATCGGCATTTCTGCTCATGCGCATTGATCATTGTTATCATCGTTAAATGTTTATGTAATTGTTGCTAATTTGATCATCAATAGAGAGGTTAAGCGCCACGTAAACGTGAACGTGACGCGAACGCGTGTGACGTTTCCAATCTGAAATAATATAGGTTTTTCATTGTTAACAACTGAAAACAATGAAAAAGCTACGTCATTTCAGATTGGAAACATCGCACGCGTTCGCGTCACGTTCACGTTTACGTGGTGCTTAACCTCTCTAATGCTAGTAAAATTCTTGATTATGACGTCTTTGTGGAGAGGATTGTTTATGAAATCACACAGTTGTTTGCCGTCAAATTTTGGCGATTTCCATCCAGTAAATTATAAATACTAGGATCCCTCAATGAACGAAATTCGATCACATTTCTGAGACAAAAAATATATGTGTTATTGTTCTAGCCTCAATCTTGCTTATTAATAAACTTTGAAGAATGAAAAACAGATAACACAATAAATATCCAAAATGCTTTGCATGACATTTCTGACACTCCCGATTCATTTCACCGCAATGATAAGGGTCTGTACAAAAAGCGGTGCACCGCTACCCCACTGGTGCACCACCGCTGCACCAGGCTGAGGCAATAGATATTTCCCTTCCTTTTTTGTAAAAATTTTTATTAAATATTTTAAAAATATATTATAAATTGAGAAAAATATTTATTTTTTATTACTTTTATAACAATTGAATTAATTTATTTTTTAATTTCAAAAATTTTTAATTTTTATTAGAATTTTTTTTAGTAAAAAATGCAACATTTCATAAGAACAATTTTTTCCTTCCTTTTTTTGTAAAATTGTTTAATAAATATTTTAAAAATTAGCGAAATGCACATTCTTAGCCTCAGCTTATTCAGAGGAACAACTTAAAAACATAGCAAACTCTTTATTAAAAAGCTTCCACTAAACCTAAATAAATCATATTATATGATATTTCATCAACGTAATAAACAAATTGATTTCAATAAAATTAAGCTGTGTCAATAATAGTATTCTATCTAGAGTCTCTTATAAATATTTAGGAATTTATTTTACCCTTGATTTATCGTAGAGCCTTCATATAAAGAATTTAGCTATAAAATTGTCCCATATTTAGGCATTAATTATAATATTTTACTAAATTTATATTTCACCTTCATTCACACAAATTTATGTTTTGGGTTATGTTTATGGGGGTCGACTACGCTAAAAAATATTAATCTTTTTAATTAAAATCCAAAAATGTTTTTTACGCATTTTGTTAAATAAGCCAGCTCTCTCTCTTCTGTCAGTTCAGAATTTAAAAATTTTAACATTTGAAAATTTGATGAACTTTATTTTGTTCAATTAGCCCTATTCCTATTTAAGATTACACATAATATATATTGTCTTAGAAATTCCCCTATATTAACTATAATTATTATTAGTTGCTCTTCATATGTTTAATTTAATATTCATTAGTTTATACAGTTTATATATATTAATTTCAAAGAATGAAAGATGCCCCTAGACAGGCCTCCAGATCTTTTGGGCACCTTGATATTCATAACAAATGTTCTTTTTAGAATATGATTTACTGTGCTATCAAAATGTAAATAAATGTAAAATTTATTTTGTTCAATTAGCCCTGTCCCTATGATGATGCAGATGGTGTGATGATTAGATAATCAACTACCTCAGCCTGGACCAACTGCATTAGACAGGAAGTTGGTGTTGATAAAAGTTGGTTCGCTTGAAAGCGGAAAATATCTTACCGCCTTGAGTGGTATGGTAGTGAAAACTAAAACTCACGTCCTCGTTTTCTATGGACCGGTGCACCAGTGGTGTAGCGGTGCACCGCTTTTTGTACAGACCCCAATGATAACGTTGAAAATTTCTCAGAATAATATTTAAAGCACATCTAAAGGTATCTTTTAATATATCTATCGAATTATTATCTAAATATAATATTTATAATAGTGCTAAATTGTCCCTCCCTATCTCTGCGTCTCTTCACCCGTCCCATTGTGGAAAATTAAGGTTGGTTTCGGACTAAAAATCGATAATTTTTTTGTTACTAAAGAAAGAGTGTTAAAAGTTTGCACAAACATAAAGTAGTATATGACGCTTCCAATGAATTGCTTCTTATTAGAATTTTTCATAAAACAAAATTTTTAAAAAATAAATAAAAATCAAAAACTTCAAAATTGGTATTTATTTTATTTTTAACTAAAAATATTATTTCAAAGTGTATGAACATACCTTAAAATAGCTTAAAAAACGATGAAAAATACATAAAATGCTTACCTACTAATTATAGAAATATTTTGAATAGTTGGTTAATAACAATTTTTAAGTAGTTGTTTCTATGGAATAATGTATAGGTAGGGTATAGGTACATTATAGGTACTATATTATGCTTAGGCACCTTCAGGTTCTGAAATCAGTTCCTTGACTTTCAAAAGCTGCAAAGTATTTTCATCAAGTTCCTGCACATATTTGTTATACGGTTATCTAATGCTTTCAAATGAACATCAACAAATCAACTATTAAAATGTTTTCAAATGAACACCAACAAAGATTTGAGTTAATTTGATATTTAATATTTAAAAAAAACAACAATAAACAAGATAAGAGGGAAAAAAAGGGTTTTTTCAAAACACGCTTTTATTATGTTTTATTATTATATCTCTTCAAGCCGGCGTCAACAATTTGTAAAACTAATTGTTTGGTCGAAACAATTAAGCAATTCGTATAACAATCGTTCCTCCGACTTATGGCAACACCACCTCTACTCAAAGCCTCTACTCAAAGCGCGAAAATTTCATACATTGTTACATCATCATAAAAAGTCATCTTTAATCGCATTTCTACCAATAATAAGCCGTAAATTACGACTTCGTATCATGATATAACAATGTATGACGTTTCCGCGCTCAGGCTTTCTCTTTAGGTGGTGTTGCTTATGGAGAGACGATTGAAATGAATTTGTGCCCTAGAACACGAACCAGTGAACCGATTTGCAAAATTTTTCCTTTAACATACATTGTCATCGGTCCTCTGTATGTATATCAAGTTTCAGCTCTTCAGCGATTTGACGGATACACAAAAGCAAATTGAATAAAAGCGTATAATAATAAAAAGGCAACGCTACATGCGTTGACAAATATGGCGCACAACCTGTTCCTTAGTGCTACCTTTTTTGAAACGCTTTTACCTGTGTTAACGTGAACAAATACACAAACAAAATATATTGTGCACATCTACAGCACAGGACCTTTCCAACCATATAAGTTTCATGCAAAAAATGCGTTCCCGTATATATATATATATAGATTAAATTTTTAAAAATTTAAATATTAAAAAATGTTCACTCTATATCGGCTGCATTGTTCGAAACGTTACAAATTTATTCAGTCTTTACATTATTTGATGGAAGAAGAAAATGGTTAAATGTTGCGTTACTTGGGGAATAACGCGTATAATATACATAGGTTGGTGACCATATATGACGAATAAGAAGTTAATAAAATATAAATTTGGGATAAAAATAATTTATTTATTTTATATAATAATAGAATGGAGTAGTGGACACAGGAAGAGAGAGCAGGAGGAGGGAAGATGAAGATCATATATAAAGCTAAAAAAAATAAAAAAATAAAAAAATAAAAAAAAAAAGGGAGAATTTATGAGGGGGGGGGGGGGTCATAAATTGAAAGGCAGTTCCGATGAAGAAGCGGAATTATAACACTACAGAAGGAGAGGGTATTTGTAGAAAAATAATTAAAATGTAAACTGGCATTCAGAAACACATACAAATGTGTATAATGAACTATGAATCGCTAAATATATTGCAAGTGAAATGAAAAATTATAAAATGAACGAAAAGAATAAGAAGAATACTATTGATGTATAATACAATGAAAAAAGTAGATAAACGAAAATAGAATATAAGAATACAAAGACTGGAATGAAATGAAATATCTTTAATATTTCTTCATGCTTGGTTATATTGCATAGATAATATTGAACATGAACATAAAATATAAATTTTTTACTTTTAAAACCGCAGATGTAATAAATTTTGATATGTATTCATTAATATACAGGGTGCCTCAGAATTCATTGTACAAACTTCTAGGGGAGTTAGTATGGGTGATTCTAAGCAAAAAAGTACCTATGAACATGGGTCCGAATTTGAACGATAACAAGTTAATAACTCAGACTCTGTAAAGCCTAGATTAATGAAATTTGAGGGAATAACAGGTTACATAAGACTATGTATACCATTAAAATTTGATCGAATTCCAACAAGAAGTTTGCGAATTACTCATTCAATATCATATCACGTGCTCACTCGTGAGTACTAATTAGCACTTGGTACAATTTTGACTGTGTAACTCAGAAACTTCTCGTTGGAATTCAATCAAATTTCAACGGTATACACAGTCTTGTGTACCCTGTTATTCCCAAATTTCATTAATCTAGGCTTTACAGAACCTGAGTTATTAAAGTGTTGATCTTGGTGGCGGCATTTTTATTTCTGTCCATATCCCAGTTATCGTTCAAATTCGGACTCATGTTCATATGAACTTTTTTGCTTAGAATCACCCATACTAACTCCCCTAGAAGTTTGTACAATGAATTCTGAGACACCTTGTATTGATCCGATTTACATATTAAAAAATTTCCACTCTGTACGAGATTCAATGTTTGAGACGTTAAAATTCATTATGTTTGTCAATAGAGAGTCGCCAAGTTTCTGTCGCCCAGTTAGCCAGTGCCCAGTTGTCTATCGCCCACTAGTCCGTCGCCCAGCTGTCCAGTTCCAGCCTAGAGGCTAGGCAAGAAGAGTCGAGTCCTCCTCAGTCGAGTTACCTCAGATTTAGCAAATAAACCCGAAACTATGCCACGTATATGTCGCCAATAAAACTTCTACGCTTTCTCCATCCCATTGGCTGTTTATCTTTTATATATGGCTTTGAAATTGCATTGCCAGATTTCGAAATTGCTGAATGCAATATTTTGTAATTTGTTATCAAGTATTCTTTAAATTGGTGACGTGCGGCAAAATAGGGTTTGTCAGATCGATTTCTAGTTTAGCATTCATTAGACTTTTTTCCTTGTAGAAGCCTAATAAACAGCATGTGCGCTCACGTGACGTCGTGTATTTAGTTCAACGTTTGGATTTAGAAATGTTTAGATCATAGAAAATGGGAGCTCACGTCTCTAGGAACGATTTTGAATGGGTCTACACAGATCAACCTCATGCCTCCAGACGCATAGAAATCCTCAGTAAGAGAGATTTGTTTATTTTATTTTTTCATCTTGTATGTACATCTGTTATATGCTAGTTTTTTGTTTTTTTTTATTCATCAAGACGCTTATGAGTTCTCCTTTCTTTTGAGATGTTCTGTCATCGTAAGCGTTTAAGAGCTGGATACTTTTTAACATTAAAGTACAATAAATTAAACAAATTTCAATCATAATCATAAGGAAATTTTTGACAAATACGAGGGTTATTCGTAAAGTAAGGTCCGTTTTGCAATAACAACAAAACTACTATATAATTTTCAAAATTTTTTCTTTAAGATTCTCTGTACCTTTAACTACTTTTCCACCTAGTTTCCAAGTTTATATAAGTGGGATCTAAAGGAGTTCAACGGCAGCCTGCATTTCAGCGACGATTAACAAGTGAAAACTGCGTGATTTCCTTCACCGGCGGCAGCTTCTATGAACTGAAGTACACTGAGCGCTATGACAAGTGCTTAAATAAACTTGGAAACTATGTGGAAAAATTGTTAAAGGTATATTGTTAGATAATCCTAGATCAGAGATTAGTGGGATCGAATCCCGCTGAGGGCATAAATGTTTGTGTTTGTTCTTTTACTGACAAGCTTAGAAGACCAACTTTGGCGGCTTTCGCGTCCTTCCCTTCATGATAAAAGCGAATAGCATTAAGTGTCGAAAATGTACAAACTGATATTCCATTTTCAGGAATCGACAAAGTAAAAGAAAATAAATCAACCTTAAAATCCAAAAAACTAGTATGTAGTTGAAAACTTTCGTTTTCGAATGCCAAAACATTCTTTTTTTTTTAGCGGTAATTTTCAATCTAAAAAAAAAAACAAAAAACGCAATGATTTACTCCTCAACCCAAGAATTTAGTAAAGCTTTGCTAAAGCTTTTTTTGAAATTGTCATCCTGATGTAATATCAAATCTTACCTAATACTTATTCAACGGAACGAATTTAGGATTTTTTGTATTTCAATGGGAAATTTGTAAACATGTAAATTATACACTGGCTTGAAAAAATATCTATGTACTTATCAGAGGAACATTTTCCTGAATGTAATAGAAAAAGATCCCCCGGATGTTTATGTTGAGGAGACCTGTGAATGAGTAATAGTGAATCACTGATATTAAGAAACCAAAATAACTTTTAACAAGTTATGCATCGCTCGTGGGGCATTTGAAATGTTTTATATCGGATAATTTCCCCCTCCAAATCTTTAGCAAACTATTATCAGTTTATAAACATTTTTACTTAAGAGCTACAATTTAGAGGAAAACCATGCAAAACAGATGCCTATTTGTATTTAACTAGCATCCAATTGAAAAAGAGTGTTATGTGGGAAAGAGAATTTCCTGGTTTGTTTTTTTTCTTCCATTGTTAATTTGCTTTCATGCGCAGCTGTCGTTTAGAATGAACATTCCTTCAGTCCATGTGGTTAAAATTTTTGGAGTTTTGTTGTTTTCTGTTAATTTGTTACGTCTGCAGAAAATAACCAACATACAATATATCCCATTATTCATTTGACCCTTTTAAATTAGTTAAGGGTTATTAAAAGTCCACATTTATTTATTTATTTATTTAATGTACTCACAGGGAGTAAAAATAATTTTTATACAGGGTGATTCAGTCAATTTCTGACCATTTCAGTACTATGATTTATTGACCCATTAATGTTTACAAACTTAGCATTTCAGTATGATATTTTAGGCAGTTCGGAGTTTTTATTCCCGTGGAAAAGTCTTGATGATATGCTCAATGTGGCCACCACGAACGTTTTCAAATGCTCGAATGGTGAAATTGTTCATAACTCTATCCAGGATTTCTGCATCCACAAGGGTGCAGCAGTCGACGATGCTTTGTCGCAGCTGGTCTAGGGTTCTTGGTGCTGTAGTGAACACACTGTCTTTAAGGAACCCCCAGAGATACAAATCACATGGGTTTAGGTCGGGACTCGTAGGGGGACAAAGAAAGCCACCCCCGAATCGATCTGGAAACCTGTTTGAAATGACACGATTTCCGAATTTCTGATTGAGAAAGTCTAGCACTTCATTAGTGGTGTGAGGCCTAGCCCCATTCTGTTGAAACCATTGATGTCGAAGCAGTATACGCCTCCTTCGCAACTCGGGGATGAAGAAGGTTCCAACATGTTAAGGTAAGCCTGTGACGTTACGGTGCCCTCAAAAAAGAACGGACCAATGATGCCTCTTTTGGAAATCGCGCACCAAGCCGTAACCTTTCGTGGATGAAGAGGTGACTTATGGATCTCATAAGGGTGCTGGGAACCCCAAAAACGAACGTTGTGTTTATTAACGTCACCTCACAGATGGAAGAAGGCCTCATCTGACACCCACATGTTATCCACAATGTCCTGATTGGCTTCCATTTCTGCTCCAAACTCCATCGCAAATTATTGTTGCTTCTGTCTTCCAGTGTCTGTTAACTCCTGATAAACATGGATCTTATACGGGAGCAGGTGTAAATCCTTTCTCAAAATTCGCCACGTCGTGGTATACGACAGCCCTTCTTCAATGGATAGGCGGCGAACAGATTTTTTGTTAGGGGAATCGACCAACCTTGTGCGAACATTTTCGACAACTTCGGCCGTTCGCTCCCGCCTTTTTTCTTGCCTTTAACACATACAGTAGCACGAAATTGCTTGACAAAATCCATGATTACTTGCCTGCCTGGTGCGTCTCGACACTTTGCAGGGTTACAGATGATTTTATCTCGAAATACCATTCGACAACCTTGCATTTCTGCTTTGTTGATAAAGCGGGCGCCTTTTTTCAACAATACGATTTTCATGCAGCGCCGTTGCAACAATGCAAACTCCAACTATTTAGAAATTCGATATGGCGCTCATATTCTTTCAATTGTTTATCCCTAATGCACGTCATTCGAGTGAAATGGTCAGAAATTGACTGAATCACCCTGTAGTTACAAAGGGCTAAACAAGTTCAACAGCAAATGACAACAAGTGTCAGGCATACGACTCAAAACAAGCATACAAAGAAAATCAATTAAAAAATTTTAAACAGTAAAAGACTAAATATATAAGGTTGTACAAAATATGATTTTAAATTACGTTTAAAATGTATACAAGAAGAATTACAGTAGGATAGTGTACAATGAACAGCCGAACTACGTAAATGAAAAGAGAATTCATTCCATAGTAGTATTGCGCTATAGGGAAAGGTTTTCATTATGAACGTTGACATTTTGGAGGGGAGCTCAAATAGGTAACGTCGAGTTTGACGTACATTGTCACCTGTTTTGAACCAATCCCTCACAAAGTTCGCAGGATGGCAATCGTCACGTAAGGCACTATCGAGTTCTGAGAGCAGGGCAACTTTATAAATGCTATCTAGTGTCGGCAGCTTGTGACGAGCACAAGCATGAGTTACCGAGTCTAATCTATCTAATTTAAAAGCTATACGAATGACTTTATTATACGCTACTTTTAAGCGTTTAATATTGGCCTTGGAAGTTGATGACCAGAAAAGAGCTCCATAGGCTAGAGTTGGGACGATGGTATATTGACTTAATTGACGGCTGTAGAAAAGGATCTCAACCTTTTTGTAAGGTAGTTTTTTCGGTGCAAAAAACTAATAAGATGATCGATCATATCATTAAAAAGGAGGTTAGTGTCAAAAGTAATACCAAGAATCTTCATGAATTTTTTTTGGTGTCTCTTTTTTTTGGCAGAGAGTATTTCAAAGTGTTTGTTTGCGTACCATAGAAAGTTTAAAATTTAACTCTGTCATTTTTGTTGAAGAAAATTTCACTTAAGACTTAAAGCAGAGAAGGTTATCTTCAAGTCTTTCAAATTCTGCCTTTTAAATTTCACAGTTCTATTTGGAATCAGTGGAATTCTCAGTGTCTTGTTTTTTGTCTATCCTTTATGCTTTTCTCCACTATCTTATTTAGATCCTCCTTTTTTCCCCTCGATAACACTCGTCTTCCTAGCAGCTAAAGAGCTCGTTATAATAGGGGAGAGTGGGGCAAAGTGGATCACTTAATTCTAGGTTAAGATTAAACCTATGCAATTTGAGTTAGTTTTCTCAGATTCACACACATCCAATACCTCAAAGCAATGGGAACAATAATCTGAAGCAATCACAGTTATATACTCCAGCATTTTTTTAATATTAATCTTTTTACAAATATGTGCAAAGTGGATCAGTGGGCAAAGTGATACACACAGAATACCCTTAGAGGTACAGTGATCACAGACAAAATCAAGTTGTCCTTCATAGGATGCCAGTGACACCGGAGCTTTTGAAAGTTCAAGTTTCTTTACACATTTCTTCGAACCTTTGCCTCTCGAGCTTCTAGCTGGAGAATTGGATGATTTTTCCCGTTTCTGGCGAGCTTGTCAATATTTCGGAACGTTTCCTCCTGACACTTCGTTTACGTACTTTACCAACAGCTTGGTAGGCAATGGTCTCACATCTTTCCTGATCCATTTTCCCCCTTCATCAATTATCCACTTTGCCCCATCCTCTCACTTTAAAAACAAACAAAATTCCATGAGCAACACATTAAGCCTGACGGGCGAAAACTGAGTCGAATTATATTATCGATAAATCACTATCACACGTATCTAGAAGAAATTTTGATCAAACGAGTCATTTACTGAACCGCAGCTAAATGATGAAACATTGTAAATTTTACGAAAACCGCATGAAAACACATTAACTTACATAATTTACTTCGTTCGGTCTTAAGACGTCTCACGATGACTTACTCTGTGTGCACTGACTAGGCAACACACAGAAAGGTGCACATCGTGCCTTCGATATGGAAAAAGGGAAATATGGGGCTGATCTGCTTTGCCCCCTATATCTACTTTGCCCCACTCTCCCCTATTGCCCTTTCAAACGATCAAAGAAACAAAGTCCAGAGACTTTAAGAACTATTTCAAAAGACTAGGTGATTCAAAAAGAATGATGCCGTGAAGGGGGGGGGGAGCAGATATATTTTGTCCTTGATGTACCTTCGCAACAATTGGGTGGCCTGAAACAGCCAGTCTCCGACACAATGGAGTTGATATTCGATATGTAGGTTTGTAAAGTACAAGTAGAACATAGAACTTGTCTTTACATCTAATTATTGTTGAGTTCGTTACGGTCAGATGGGAAAATCGACTTCACTTTTGCACCGTTCTTTTTTAATCACATGAATCATCATTCACTAGGACTGCTTCTAGAAGTAATTTAATTATAGAAAATCCGTGTATCCTTAGTTCAAACTTGGTCTTATTTCTTTCAAAATTGTAAAAACCTGTTTTTGAAACAACCCGTAAATATTTCATGTGTCTACTTAAAGCTTCTATTTGATTATAAATTTACCAATTATCTTGTTGTTTTTCCTCTTTATCCAATGGTAGAGAAGCATCCGGAAATCAAAGAGCTGATGGGCCCTGAACCAAAGATGAAATGGATCGTTTCAGCGATGGTGCTCGTACAGGTCATAACCATGTGGTACCTTCGCAATTCCTCGTGGCCAACCATCCTTCTAATGGCTTACTTCTTCGGCGGTGTCATCAACCATTCCTTAACTCTCGCCATCCATGAGATAGGTCATAATCTCGCCTTTGGCCAATGTTCCCTCAACAAGAACCGTTTGCTGGGTATGATCGCCAACCTTCCATTTGGCGTCCCTATGTTTGCTTCCTTCAAAAAGTACCATCGTGATCATCACAGGGTAAAACTTCTTACAAATATGCATAAATATATTTCCATGCTAAATAACTTGGAAAATTTTATGTTTTCTTTTCCACTCTTTCCAAAACAGTACTTGGGGGTCGATAATTATGACCCGGATCTTCCAACGAAGCTGGAAGCCTTCTTGTTCTGTCGAACTTGGACCAAGATCCTCTGGTTATGTATTTATCCATTGATTTACACCATTCGTCCGTTTATCGTGTGCCGTGTACCTATAAATATCTACGAGATCTACAACGCTGTGATGCAGATTGTTTTCGATGCTCTCATATGGTACTTCATGGGTAAGTATTTATGAAACTTACGACTTGAAGTGATTTTTCATTTAAAATATGTACCGCTATGATCTTAAAGTTTACAAATTTAGATTTTTAAAAAAAAATAAAAAAATAAAAGCCATGTGTCTTTGATATTAAACCCTAGACGGGAACCCTTCAGGTTGTAAACTATTTATTGACTCTTCCTCTGCTTTTTTCTAAGTAATTAAAGATATTTGCATACTCTTCCGCTAATGCATCACTATGAGAAAAACTTTGCGTATAGATAGGGTTCTTATAATTAAACTGGCAGTACCCAGAGCCATCTGTAGCTCGATCTCATAACCGGAATGCACCAGATATGGTAGGGGGACTAATGACGACATGGGAAGGAGGATTCCGCGAAAAAAATATAGTTCCCAACGTCGCCGATAAGGTTGGTCCTGTACAGTGTAAAAAAAAGTTACTAAGAACAGACAAATGAATATAACAAAGATGAGTTTTATTCATCATGTTATTGCCTTCCCCATCTGTTATTGTCTGTTCTGACACTGGTTTTCATCCTCTGCCAGGCCGAACTGTTAGCATGCCTTTTTCTTCAAACTTCTGAATCATGAATTTCAATGCATTAATCGATAAGAGGCCTTTACGCAGGATTTGTTCCGGTTTCTAAACTCATGAAGAGAGTTCTAGAGATTGTGCTGGCCAATGAATCATTGTACACTAGCAATGCATGCTTGCTGATCCTTGCGTTTCTTGTTGAAAAATGGTATTTGGTATGTCCTGAATATACGGTAATGCAAAGGCAATAAGCACATGAACAAATCGCTTTGCTGTCACAGTACCCGTATGGGGTATTAGCGGTGACTTGGTATTGTAGTTGATAGCACTCCAAACCATGACTCCATGTAAAGGAACTGTGTGGCATATAAAACCGATAGAAGAACCAAGCAAATTGCCATACGCCTTCAGATTCACATTCTGTGATAATCATTGCTGAGACAGAAGGGAGATTCGTCGCTCAACACAAGTAACAGCACAATCATTTTCTGGTCTTGAGAAACTCTCAAAAGTAGCTTAACAGAAGTCGTTGAGCGGAAACAGCAAAATTTTCAATACCGTAAACCGGGGTTACTTTGGACACCCGGCGGTAACTTTGCACAAGAGAACGCAAACATTTGCTGCTCTCAAAGGACTTATTTTGTGTTGAATGATTTTGTATTTAACACTTTAATGTAAACCAAACTCATTCAACACGACCAAGTAACCCCGGTTTACGGTAACTAGTTTCTCTAACATGACCTTAAAATTTTCATAGTGGTTGCATTTTCCCTGTACAGTAGTGTATCTGTGTCGATACAAAATATTTTTTAATCATATCATATTACCAATTGAGATGCTTTATCAAATTGCTATAATTTATCCATTATACTGATGAAATATGTCTTAATCTCCTGCATTCTCTTAATGAAGAGAGTATTGTTTTTTCTTCTTCTATATAAGGTTGGAAGATGGTATTCTACATGGTTTTTGGTACTGTCATTACAATGGGCCCACATCCGATTGCTGGCCACTTGATTGCTGAGCACTACATGTTCGAAAAAGGCTATGAGACATATTCGTATTATGGTCCCTTCAATTGGATCACTTTCAATGTTGGATACCACATGGAACATCATGATTTCCCTTATATTCCTTTCACGAAACTACCAGAGGTAAGTAGTGAATGCAAATCCATTTTTATTTTTATTTATTTATTTTTTAAACTTGAAATGGATTTTTGGTATACCAGTAATAAGCCCTATATTATAATGCGGAACAAAAATTGCGACAGTCCTCCTATAACGATATCCTTATAACATGGTTTCTGTTTTGTTGTGCACAGCGTAATTAGATTAACTGTAAACCGTCTCCCTTTTATGGTCGAAATATGGAGAATTTCCCCGTTTTTTCATGCACGTACACTGCAATTTTTCAGTTTCAGTTAAGAAGGAATTCACCTGTAAATTCACACAACCGTGTAACATTACAACAGATGGCACTAGCAGCTTGGCGATATTATAGGAGGCCGCGTGCTCGCAAAACTACCTAGATTACGCGTTTTTCATATAACGTAGTAAGTATTCTAGTTTTTTATATAATTGCGTGTCAATTTTTTTTTTTTTTTTTTACTAAAATTCTTATAACACGGTACAAATTAACCTGGCTTGTATGTACTAATTCTGAGTTTCTTATTATGCGGTACGAATGAGTCGCGTCATAGAAGGGTTGACTAAATAGATAAAGACCATAAAGTATTTATTAAAAAAAAAAAAAAAAAAAAAAAAAAAAAGATTGAATAAAAAAAAATATAAACTTAAGGTAACACTTCAGTAATTTAGTAAATCTAGTGTTGAACAGGGAAGAAGGAAAAATTCCGCGACTTGAATTCTGGACTCGAAGCAGGGATCTCGAATGTCGCTGTCGCTGCTCTAACCAGTGTTTAGATTGGTTTGTATTGCTTCATGATCTTTATCTATTTATTTCATTGAGAATTTAAAATTTTAACGCGCAATAGTTTATTATAGATCCCACAATACTTCAATGATAGTTCTATAAAGCCTTGTTCGCACCATAATAAAGAAAAAAAATTGTTCTTAAATAAAAATATTGTTACCACGTCTTTGTATTGATGGAAACCGTCTCATTATTTTGGCTTCCATGCCAATAAAATATCAATTTTTTTTTTAATATATTAAGTATAGTGGAATGTTCCTGGAATGGAAATGATAAATGTTTTTTTTTTTTCAAATGAATGGCAACCTTTTAAAATATGACTATTAACTCAGATATGGATGAAGAAATGCTCAGACACACTGTAATTTCTTCATCATGATCAGACTCATTGGTTTTTACTTCCTTCGTTGCCGAGAATAACCAAAATATTATATCGAAAACGAAAAACAGTAAGTCATTCGAACTGGTGAGCTCAGATTTATCACGGAAAGAGAGGATTTATATTTTTTATTATAAAACCTGGCATGGCATTCCCTTCTTTGTTATGAACCACTTGTATTGTTCATGTTCCTCTTTTCAGTTCTCAATGTTATAACTCATCTTTTGTTTAGCTATAGTAAAAAAAAATTCAACATTAACTCAAGCTGGCTCAAATGACTGTGAATTCCTCATATGAAGTGTACTGCTAAATTAGCTGTATAATTATCTATACCCATATGGTATCGCGTCAGCTGTTTAGTATAATAAAATACCTCATAGCTTAGTCAAGAGGAAGTCTACATCATCATTCAATGCTATGCAAGTTTAGACGGAAAAAACACTGAAAAAAAAACCGTTATGAAAAACTTAAATAGAAGAAATATATCACATAGCCTGATGCCAGATGCCATCACTAGTTAATACCAAGTGACTTGAGATTTGCATGGTGGAAATTTTATGTCTGGTATATTTGTGAAGTAATTATTAGGAATAATTATTGTTAATGTTGATATACAGGGTGGATGCAAAAATGACTCACCCCCTTTTATTTTCGTAACCGAAGCAGGTATGTCAATTTTGATGAATCCAATGAATAGGAAGTTATGGGTGACCTATCCCATGGTGCACTTTTCACGATCCCAAATATGCAAATTAGTACACATTCAAATCTTATCTTAAAAGCCGTAACAGATACATGAAAAATTCCGAACAAAAGAAGAAAAAAATTCCAAAATCCGATGAACCAAAAGAATCGCCAACAATCCAAAGCAAAAGATCATGTTGACCATTTCGGGAACTGTGTAGCTTGCAATCCTGGAATTGTTCTGTCTTCTGTATGCTGACACATGCCTTTTATTTGCTTTTCCTCACGAAAGTGAATGTTATTATGGTAATTTTTGGTAATTTCTTGATTTGCATGTTGGACATTAATGTCTTTGTGAAGTGCATATGGAGGTAACTAATAAATTCAACATGTGATTGTTGGTGATCCGTTCATCGGATTTTGGAAAGTTTTTTCGTTTTGTTCGGAATTCCATGCTGAACAAGTCTTCAACTGGAATTTTTCGTGTATCTGTTACAGTTTTTAAGATAGGATTTGAATGCGTCCTTATTTGCATATTTGGGATGATGAAAAGTGCACCATGGGATAGGTCACCCACAACTTCCTATTCATTAGAGTCATCAAAATTGACATATTGTTCGGTTACGAAAATAAAAGGGGGGGGGGAATTTTTGTATCTACCCTGTATTGTGCAAAGGAATAAACATGATTGAAAGGTTTATGTACAGTGCATACAATACGATAGTAAAAAAAAGGCCTGTAAATTAGAAAAACTAACGTTTCCTTGAAAAATATAAAAAGTATTAAAAACCTTCTTCAACTTTCCAGCTTTTCCGAAAAGTAATATAACTATTGAAATTCACGAGAAATTTTACGTTGAAAATGATGTTGGGGCATATTGGGATGGGAGGGAGGGAGGTACTACGTAATTTTTAGCGCAGAGGGGTACGACGTAACGTTGCCACCTAAAAATACTATTTTAGTTGGCTATGCAACGTAAAAAGTGGCTATTACCCCTCCCCCTCTGTGGTCCTTATTTTATAACTGTACATGTTACATAACTGAAATGTGCCATTTACCGATTTTTTAAGGACATGGACTTAACGCAATGAACTCCTAGTACACAAAACACCCTGAATACCAATTCACCCGATTAATAAAATCATCGGAGCCGTTTCCAAAAAAAAACACGACATATACACATACAACGATAGCTCCTTTAATATCATAGGATAAAAACGAACGAAAAAATAATTATGTCATCCAAGCCTGGATTCTAACAGGCGACTTTAGATTTATATACAGGGTGTCTCAAATTTCCAAAATTCTACAGATGGTTGAGGACTGTAAACAGGATTTTAAATAAAGGAAACAATAGTCTGAAATGCATATTTCAGGATCTATGAGATTTTGAATGAGTCTTACGCAAGAGAAACGTTTTTGTAAGCTGCTTTTGTTTTCAGAGCAAACAACAATTTTTTTAATTCATAAACAACTTACACCGAACAGCATCAACTCAGAGCTCAGTGTTCAATGGGCAAGTTGACGGCTGCTTATTGATAGTGCTTCTGTCACACGATCCAATACCATCTCATCAAAGTCTGCTGGATGCGCGAACAATTTTTGTTTGCCACCCTGGCCAGCTTTCTGTGGCTTGAACTATCCAGTCTCTCCTTAAGTTCCTATCCACGGCGAGAAATGTTTTCCAATAAGGATGACGCCTATTGGGAAACTAATCTCTGTACATCCGTTTGGCTTTCCGAGCACTACATCCTGCTGCACCATACATTAAATCATGTCTGCAAGTTCCTCCTGTGACGAGTGAGAGGAACAAAAGTCACCGTGGAAACATAACAGGCAATTATGTATTGCTCTGCAAGCTAGTGCCACCAAACGTTCCTGACACGTATTACTCGTTGAAAATCTCGTTGCGTCTGAAATATGTATTTCTGACCATTGCTCAAAAGATTCAGTGTACAGCCTTCTACCGTTTGTAGAATTTTTACTCTAGAGGTTTGAAACGCCCTGTGCATTCAGTCATCTTGGAAGGTTGAATTAACATTAGATTAATAAGTCACACAAAAAAAAACAACAGCGTAATTAAAATAATTATTTTTCTCATCATCTAAGTATTGAATTTATGTTTATACATGAAGGCTTTCCGACAAGTCGTGGACTGAGATCATTACTCGGGTTGGTATGGGTTTCATATTCGAAATAGGGACCTTCACACTCTATATACATCGTTTCAGAGAATTTTCTGAAAATTGGTGTAACCATAATCTCTTCCTGGCCCAGCCTCTTAACACTTTCATTAGCCCAGAAATCGCAAGGGGGTGGTTATTAACCTGTGTATTCTTCTTGTCCATCCCTGGACAAAAGTATGGAATAATCCGAAAAGCGTTGAGAAATGGATAGTTAGAGACGTTGCTGTGTTTACATATTTCACAATATTTTTAATCTGACACGAAATAATACATGGAATATTGATATGTAACTCGCATACAAAAAAGGAGACACCTATATTATTAAACAAATAATCTACAGTGAGTTAACGATAGAAATGTATGGACAAAAGTATAGAATAAAAGTGGTTACATAAGGCGTTGGTCCAACTTTTTCTTTAATAACAGCTTCAATTCTGCGGGGGAGTGACAACACAAGCGGGGTGTGTTCAAGCTTCATGTTCTGCCAGCACTGCCGAATGGCTTCCTTCTGCTGTGGGAGATCTGTAGGCTTCTGTTCATGTACCATTTTCTTCAGTTCTTGCCAGTCATTCTCAATGGGATTGATGTCGGGGCTATTGACTGGCCTTGGGAGATGGTCAATACCTTGGTCGTGCATAAAAGTTTTAATCTTCCCTGCCCTGTGACATGAAGCGTTGTCATCTTTAAAGACAAACGATTCGCCCTGGAAGTGATCTTCTGCTGTCTTCATCATGAATCTTTCCAAAATATCAAGTAACACATCGGCATTCACATTGGACGTCAGAATTACCATTTCTCCAACACCCTTAGAAGTAATTGATCCCCACAACATTACCGCTTTCGGAAATTTGTTAGCAGAAAGAAGACAATCAGATGAATATTTCTCGTCCCATTTTCTCCACACATGATTACCATCATTGTCTCCGTGACCAAGGCATGTTTTCGTTTCAACAGTAAAGATGACACGTTTCTAATCACTCACGGACCAATTCCTGTACGTTTTCACCCACTTCAGGCGATCTCTTTTATGTTTAGCAGTCATGCATGGTTTGGTTATGGCTTTCCGTGACCTGCAATCGTGTTCATTCAAACGGCGTTTGATTGTTTTATCGTTCAGAGCACGGTCTATAGATATTCATGGCCATCGAGCTTCGACCATTTTCCATTGTTTCGAGAAGCTAAGGAAAACAGATCGCGCCAGGTGCCGGATAGATCGCACCAGGACCGACCGTGACCTGCGATAGAGGTTTTTCATTGAAACTGAAAATGAACGTAAAGTTTCTGTCTGTCGATAGGGCGGCGCTGCAGGCGTTTTTGGGCCGATTGTACATGCAGCGCCACTTTTCAATAGAGTTCCCGCCCTATTGGGAGCTAGAAACTTTAGCTTCATTCTGAATATCTATAGACCGTGGTTCAGAGCAATCCCCATCTTTGCACTATGTCCACTGATGTCATGAGATGAGTTAAAACGATTTTTTTTTCACAAGTTGAATCAGCTTTCTGTCATCTCATTTGGTTGTGGCTCATGGTCCGCCGCTTCCAGTTTGCTTGAATTTTGCTAGTATTTCAGAGACAGTTTCCTGGGGACATTGCATAATTTCTGCAATTCTCTGTTGAGAATTTTCCTTTACTGTGAAGTTTAACACTAGCATCTTTTGCTGCATCAGTTAATTCTTTTCCTTTTGCCATAATGACCGCAATTTTTACACGATACCAAATTTGAAATGTGCTTCTACATCTGTGGCATTCTATGATCTAATCACTAAGTGATTTGCATGCTCATGGAAGATCTCACTATGTTGACAGAGATGATTATTCCATACTTTTGTCCATACATTTCTATCGTTAACTCACTGTAGATTATTTGTTTAATAATATAGGCGTCTCCTTTTTTGTATGTGAGTTACATACCAATATTCCATGTATTATTTCGTGTCAGATTAAAAGTATTGTGAAATATGTAAACACAGCATAACTATCCATTTCTTAATGCTTCTCGGATTTTTCCATACTTTTGACCAGGGGTTGTAATAGACACGGCAGTTCAACTTTATGGCGGGCAAAAAAAAAAACGACTACGGCGCATTGGCTTTTTTCGTATAAATAAGTCTGCCGCAGATTATCTTAACGAGCAGCAGTCACAGAAATAATTCAATGGAATCGGCGCAATTCACCAACTGTTGAAACAGTCCTCGTACTTATAGTGGGCGGGGGAGGCTCTGTTTTTGCTTCCCCAACTCGAAAAAATGAAACGTTGGAGGCTTTTTCTAGAATAGATTCTGCGCAGACATTAACATTCTTCTAGAAAAAGCCTCGAATGTTTGGGATCTACATGAAGTCGTAGTGAGTTTTAAGACCCGAGTGGTTAAATTTACTTTTCTTGTATCTTGAAGTAGATTCCAGCTGTACAATTTTATTACATGGAAAATATCATATCAATACTCTAAATTAATTCTATTTTCCATTTTTCAATCTAAATATTTATTCTAATAAAATGAATGATAATTAGAATTTTGGATCTAAAGAATAATGACCTTAACTAGATACTGGGGGGGGGGATCCTCAAGGAAAACAAATAATAGCAAAACGATAATGAAGAAGCAATTAATTTTACGTCTGTTTTTATATTAAAATAATTTAAATTTCAATACTTTTTCCATGATAATAAAATTGGGCAGCGGGGACAACAACTTCATATCTTTCGGAAAGACGTGTATAATAAAACCATAAGATTTACAGCCCGGGGTGGAACGATAGATTAACAGAAAAATTTATTGGTGTGTTTTATAATTGGCCCTGCCCACTGGAATCTTAGATGTCATCTTGGTTGACCCTACGAAGTTATTCCCAAATGCCAACCCACAATTTGACGAAGCTGCGACAGATTTCCAGATCGATTGCCAGACGTTCCCGTTGTTAATTACTGGTGGGATAGCTCCTACTACCCGTTAGTCGTGGTTCTGCACTGCTGTGCGGCTTGCGCTCGTCTACATGGCACCTTGTTGATTCTGTTCGTCGTGGCTATGACTCAGACTTCCAAACTTTTCACCAACCTATTGAGGACTGTGCTTTTCGCTGGTTTACTTATGGGTTGGAACACTTTCCAATGTTATTTTTCTGAATATAAGTTTGGCTAGGCTCCTATCTTGCACTGCCCTATGAGCGATGGTATTTGTTTAGTCTCTTGGGCTTTTCGTTCTCTAACATTGATTTTGTTTCGCTACCTCACTTCTAGATCTTCTATTTTTTATGCTTGAAGTTCTAGATCCAAATTGTTTGTGTGCGTCCTTTCTCGTACTCAAGAGGGAATATTTATACCTCCTTTTAATTGTTGGGATCAGAGATCAAAACCACGTGACCTAGAGCTCACCCGACACAATAAAAACAAATCAAGTGTTCCAAACAAATCAAGTCTTTAGGTTTGTTTATTGCCGATCGTCTCCGACGCGTAAGCATTCGATGTTCTCACCAACGGCTTCTTCTACCGTCCTTTGATAGGTCACGGGGAAGGGGTAGGGTGAAGACCTTGTCCTTTACACACCCCCAAAAAAGAAATCACAAGGTGTGAGGTCGGGGCTCCGCGGTGGCCACTTTGCAAGTTCCAGGTTATTGTTTGCTCGACCAATCCACCGCTGTGGGAGAGTGGCATCAAGAAATTTCCGCACCTCTTGATGCGGGACTGTCACGACAGGGGGGGCATATTGAACATCTTTAACTGTGTCACAATAAACTTCAAGAGTTTTTCTTTAAGAATCCGTGTGTGGTGTGTCTATATTCTGAATAGCTTTGATGTAATAAATTTTTAAAAGTGTGAAGTTCTTTTGTAATCACCCTGTATAATTTAATTGTATTAACTAATTGCATGTGTATAGTTTCGCGTTTGTTTTATTGGTCTATTCAAATAACGGCCTTTTTATCATTAGGATTTACGGATTAAGATAGTAATGACTATAACCCACACTCCCCGTACTTCTGGGTATGCCACAGGAAATAAGGATATCACATCGATTGTTTATCGATTGCAGATGTACATTATTATTGAATTTCTGATTGGTTAAACAATTTGAAGTCGTTTACGCAAGCGTCAGTTTCCTTTCTTCGAGTAGAGAAAATACCATGGACAAATTAAAATCACTGGTAAAAATTCTGTGAAAATATTTTTACTTTATCCATGGAAAATATTGTGAAAATCACTGGAAACAATTTCGAAGGTTCGTGAGTAGCAGTGATTACTTGTGAAATTTCTATATCAGTGAAAAAAATCACAGGTAGTGAAATCACGCTCATCACTACCTGAAAGCCCCATTTCTTGAATAAACTGCCTCGACTCAGAGCTCTAAAAAGTTCCGGTCGACTATAATGTTAACTCCCAAGAGAATTGAATGCCCCCCCCTTTTTTTTTTATTTATTTTTTTAAAGTTCATACAAATGTGTTTCATAGACATTTGCTACGAATGCAGAGTAATATAAACCAGGCCATATGTTTTATGATAATAATAAAAATAAAATGCCTAGTTGAAATAATTATTAACGCTTTTGTTTTATGCATTTTGATTTGTTATTATGGAGTATAAAATATTTACGAGACTCACTAATTCCCACTACTGCGGTTTTGATTTCGTAAGAAGAACATTTTTTATGAATATTGTTTTGACTTTTAATTTAAAAAAATTTTTTTTAGAAAACATATAGATCGTAAGGTTTAAAATTTATCGATCTCCATATGCAGTTTTCCGTCATTAGAAAAAAAAATGATTATGATTCTTCTGTCATTATTGATGGGGCGGGAAGGCACAGCTGTCAGGATTTTCTGTTGTTATCGTTTGATTTGGTTAACATTGAACATATAATTGAAGGGATGAGACTGATAAAAAAAATTCTCATCCTTCAATTGGAAAGGGGGATACGCCATGAACTCATTCACATAACCTAAGTAGGGAGAGAAATATATATACAGTATAATAAAATAGTAGCGAGGCGAAAATTTTACATTAAATTTTTTTGAGAAAAAGTGATTGCTACGTGTATTGTAAACGACACTAGAGAGATTCAGCAAAGCGTGAACGTGAACGCGAAAATGAGTGACATCATCCAAGTTAACCACCACACAGGCGTTGGGCTTGAAAATCTGCTTCTGCAAAGCGTTACTTCCCCTACGAGTCCAAATGGCGTTACATACATATGACATCATAAGTTCTTATTACGCATGCGCAGAACACAAATATGCGCCTGTTCTTGCCTCATGCGTGCTCCGTATTTTGAAAGGTCCTTACTATTACGACATCGTACATTTCTAACCTTATATTCTAAATATTGTTTGTACAAAATACAATTATTCAATTATCACAACATAATAATATAGCATTTTATTTGTTCGTTTTATAAATTAAAACATAAGGAGTGGCAAACGTGAACGCACCAGACTAGGCGTTGAGTTCGCCATGATTTAACGTGGAGACGTGAAGCTATGACGTCAATAGTTCAGACGTTTTTATACCTCACGTCGACGTGAGGTAGCGTGGAGCGGAATTTTTTTTTTCAAAAATTCAACATATCTTTTCGAATCATGAGTTTTGAAGTCGATTTCAGCAAAAAAAAAAAAAAAAAGTTTCTGAAATGAGCACATAGGCCTTCACTCGTAGAGACTGATAGGCCAATACTGAAACTTTTTTCTCATAATTTTTTGGCCTTCACATTAATTCTGTGCAACCATAAAATATAGTCGTCATTTAATTTTTCCTTCCTGATCTCGTGTCTTAATATAAAAGGGAAATGCCCTTCACTGACTCATCACGAAATCTCGGGAAATAAGAAATCTATATTTGCAGGCGATTTTATCTATTTCGACTTTAACGCGGACGAAGTCGCGGGCAACAGTTAGTTAATTATATTTTAATTCATTAAAAGTAATTATTTATTTAGTGTGATATACACTCTTCCCCATTTATTAGGGCCCCTCAGTTTATACTGTATGGCTCCCCCTGTGTGTTGATCACTCGCTGACTGTTATGACCTTTGACATGGACCATTGCTATAAGATCCCATCATCCTACGAAAATAACAGTGACCTTATAAGGATACCGTTGGTCAGCGATGATGCTTAAGTATTTGGTACAATTTAGACATTAACAAATCCAGACATTACCAAAAAAATGATGTAGAGAAAGAACGTCTAGTTTTTAATTAATCGTTCTTGAGTGAGTTAATGCTGTGATAACAAGCATGTTTGCAGCAAAAAGTGTGTTAACATCTTTTTTCTGTTAGTGAAGAATATTGACATTTGGTTTTTCAGCCTGTAGCGCCCTCCTTGTGGCGAAGTTTGTAAATACTTTTACAAAATATATTTTTCAAAATTTATTGCTTATCTAATAACAATGCAGCAAGTGGCACATTTTTATCTCAAACCATTTTTTATTATTTACGTTCAAAATGGGTCAGTCATTTATTGGACACCCGATACAAGGACGTCATAATGGCTGCTGGACCAGTGGAGGACACCTATTACTGTGATCATTCCCCTACAAATGACATGTTGAAGATCGCACTAATGAAGGATTTCTTCAAGCCGTACAACATCTTCAAGACTGATGACCTTTCTTCTAACCACAATCCTGCAGCGTTGAACTTTAGCGAAAAATTGTACACTTTACTGTTCGATTGTCGGCAGAAGATAAGCTGGTGGGGTGAGATTATTTCTGGGGAAGACCCCCAACGCAAAATAATTGATCAGGTGCCTTCACACATGTTTCCCTTATTTTTTTGAGAATGATGGCACTTGTCAGCAAAAGTGACATTCCATACCTCCACAATTATCCGTGAATGGTCTGAGGACCAGACAAGAGTTCAAGTTACCGCCCCCTCTCGATACTACAACTCCATTGCAAAAAAATAGAATAATGTTTTATTATGAACTTCCAATGTGATTTACGTGCTTATTTCACCACCAAATCACACGAAAAGCAAAACACGGCATATTCAAGCACAAAGCTAGAATATGAATTGTTGAAAAAATATTAGCTGTTTGCTAATTATTTAAACAGAATTAATTGTCTGTTGCAAAATATTAGAATAAGCTGTTCCCCATTGCAAAAAAATAGAATAATTTATATGAACACTCAAAATGAGCAATGTTAATACTTTGTTGCGTTGCCTTTTGCACTTATCACAGCTTGCATACGACGTGGCATATTGTTAACAAGCTGACAACACGTTTGTCTTGAAATTGACGCCCAGGTATGTCGAATTGCAGACACAAGTTCTTGTCTAGTGCTGGGAATATGCTCAGAGTTTTTTCTTCATTATGGCCCACAGATTCTCAATCGGATTTAAATCCGGTGAATTGGCAGGCCATGGAAGCACATTTATACCACCATCTCTGAGCCATGTCATTGTGCGTTTAGCTGTGTGGGACGATGCCCCATCCTGTTGGAAGATAAACTCGTCATCCTCATACAGTTCTTCTGCCGAAGGAATCATGTAAGAGTCCAGAATTTCCATGTAAACATCTGCGTTCACTGTTCCACGCACAATACATAGTTTCCCAACCCCATGTGAGGACATGCAACCCCACACCATCACCGACGTGGCAAACTTTACAGAACAATCTTTGAGGCAATCTTGTCGAAACGCTTCTTCTTTCCTCCTCCACACCCGGATTCCTTGATCTCCATGCACAAGGCAAAGCACAGATTTATCACTAAACAAAATTTTGCTCCATTCTTCATCACCCCAGTATTGTCGCTGTTTGCACCATCTCAGACGATTTTTTCCTTGAGTTTTCGTCAACATAGGCTTGATTTTCGGAATTCTAGAGAAGTAACCATGGCAGCGTAGTCTTCTCCACGTAGTCCATTTAGATACTCTGACTCCGTGATTGGTTTTTCCATATGAAGTGGAGATGTCGCAGACTTTTGAATCGATGTTTCCTAGCAATTCTCAAGAGTGCTCTCTCATCCCGGGTTGTGGTCGTAGGCTTTCTTCCACATCTGGAGCGATTGTTTATACTCTGGGCTTGGACATTCTTATTGTTCTGGTGAGCACGGACTATTCTTAAAACAGTTGCTTGAGAACATCCAGCTATTTCTGCAATCCTGGTCTGCGTTAGTCCTGTTTTATGTACGTTCACGATGATCTCCTTAGTATTTTCAGTGATGTCTTTTTTTGCGCCCCATAAGTGAAACTTTTGGAACACTAAAGCACTCTGTGTTTCAGGGAAAGGTTATTTTATATGTCTGATTTTAATATATGTAATATTAACTTGGATACAATTCGTTGAAAAATTGAATAATCAACTATTCTATTATTTTGCTATGGGGGCCAGCTTATTCTAATATTTTGCAACAGACAATTAATTCTGTTTAAATAATTAGCAAACAGCTAATATTATTTCAACAATTTATATTCTAGCTTTGTGCTTGAATATGCCATGTTTTGCTTTTCGTGTGATTTGGTGGTGAAATAAGCACGTACATCACATTGGAAGTTCATAATAAAACATTATTCTATTTTTTTGCAATGGAGTTGTAATCATACATAGTTAACTATGTATTCTGTCTTGTAAAGCTAAATGTCATCTTCTTTATATATAAAAATTCAGGCTCTGGGTGTTCTAAAAACTTTTGGACCACTTATCCGATTGAGCTTATATTCTCAACATATGTTCATTAGGTGCAGAGTAAGGTTTACATGTCCCCAAAGTGAGGGGGGAAGGGGTAAAAATCATATATCTTGGTTTATGTTTGTTTGTTTACTCAAGAGATGGCGCCAGACCTTAATCTTTTTTTATTTAGATCTTTCCCTTGAAACCGAAACTGGACTAACTGCAAAGAATCAGGACAGCAAAAAAACCTCCGTTTTCCTCCAGATGTGTAGTAGTGTTTGCACATTTCAAGGCAGGAAACGCAAGTTACTCCAGTTTCGTTTCAATGGAAAGGTCTATATAAAAATTCAGGGTGGTCTGTAAATGTTCTTAAAACTTTTGAACCTCTTATCCTTTTGAGCTCATACATGCACCAGATGTTCGTTCGGTTCAGGGTAAGGTTTACATGTGCCGAGTATCAGGTTGTCCCAAAGTGGAAAGGATAAAAATAATCTTTTGCTTGTTCTGTCTGTCCATAGAGCCTACGATATGCGCGGATGAACAATGTATGTCATGTCCTACAATGCAGAGCAAAGTTTCTGCAACAATAGGCCATAAAAAATTACTTTGGCTATGGTCATGGATGAAGAAATACAGGATGGGAAACTCCATTGTTTAAAGCGTGATTTTTTTTTTCACTGGCGTTCTCTGGCCATTACTCTCTGTCTAGCTAATGATGATGACTACTGATGATGTAACAGTGTATGACGTCTCGTTATCAGGCCTTCTGTCTAGGTGGTGTTTCTCTGATGCCCGTAGATGTGGCTTCGATCCCGGCTGAGGACGACGAGGATTTTTTCAGGGGGAAAATACTATTATATAAAAGAAAGAGAGAAAAATGTGTACACTCACTCATTCATTCATTACGAAATCTCCAAAACTAAGAAGCCTACAAACTTGAAATTTTGCAGGTATATTTCTCTCGGCTTCTAGGTGACGATGATAGAGGGATAATCTAAGCAACATTTACCTCTTTCATTTTTTTCTCTGGGGCATTGTTTTTGAGATAAAAAATGTTGAAATCCTACCTGCAGGAAACAGTTGTTTGGAATCTGTGGAGACACTTAAAGACACCAGTGGGATCCGATGAAGAGCTGCTAGCCGAAATCGCCATAGCTGGGAACCAAAAAATATAGATAAAACCCTGGTGCCATCTCTCGAGTAAACAAACAAACATAAACCAAGATATATGATTTTTACCCCTCTCCCCCTCACTTTGGGGACATGTAAACCTTACTCTGCACCTAACGAACATATGTTGAGAATATGAGCTCAATCGGATAAGTGGTTCAAAAGTTTTTAGAACATTTACAGATGCACCCTGAGCCTGAATTTTTGTATGTAAAGATAAACATATGTTTTCACTTATGTTATTCATTTGTAATTTTTAATTAAACATATACGTATATAACGACCAGCTGAGCTTAACGATCACTTTTGCTTGGTCCCGTGGATGGTCGTTACAGACAGATTTTACTGTATTATACACATTTAAAATATTTTATCACCTTTCACCTATTTTTTTATTAAGTGTTCTTTTAATTAAGTGGGCAGAGGTAACATGTGTAAACTGGGGTAAGAATAAAATTGATTCTTACCACTTTTTTTTCCTTTTACTATAAAATTATACAATTTCCCTTCTCTGTATTTGAAATCCTAGGTGAAACGCATTGCCCCTGAGTACTACGACCATCTTCCTCAGCATTATTCGTGGATCAAAGTGTTTTATGATTTCATCACCGATCCGAACATGGGACCGTATGCCAGAAACAAGAGACAGTTTATTCCGAAAACTTCTAAATCTCAAGGGAAAAAAAACTTTAACAACAACAACCACATCAAAGCAAAAGACTGTGATAGTAAATGTCTATAAATAATGTTTAACGATTAGTTTGCCAATAAAAATAAAAACAAAGACCAACTTTCATACAATTTTATTGTGCTATTTTATATATATAAAAATTATATCACCTACGAACTACTATAGCTGTGTATGCATATGCAAATGCATGGTATATATATGCAGCTGAACGAAAAAAAGTTTTTGAATAATAAAGGATAGTGTTGGGCAAAAATCGATTTAAATCGATTAATGGATGTAAATGTAATGATTTTTTTATCGATAAATCGCGATTTCAGTGAATCGATTTTTTCCTCGAGTTCCAGTGATCAAAATCGACTTCCGTAACTTACATTGGCCATTGCAATAATTACACTTTTCTAAAATTGTTGAATGGTATAAAAATCGATTGAACCAATGGAAGACCAGAGCTTTGATAACGTCATTCATTGCTTCTGCTCCTATGTTCTTATTATAACGTATACAGTAGCCAATCTGCTTTCGAGATTTGGCGCTGGCCTCCCATTGGTACCTTATTTGGATGTCTCTGGTATATATAATACTGATTACCTAGTCGGACTCCAGAAAGCAAAGAAAGCGAGGTTCAGTTTGATAGCACTTCTGGGGCGAAACAGCGCTCTTGGTGTGGATAACAAAATCTTGATATACAAGGTTGTGATTCGTACTATCTTCATGGAATGCCTGCTTGGGCTTCTATTTGCAAATCTAGGTGGAAGGATCTCCAGACCTTCCAAAATGTTGCTCTCCGGTCCATTGCCCAACTTGACAGAAGAGTTGCCAACAACCACTCTATCTATGAGGATCTGGGGATGACCCACATAGGCACCTTTGTCCAGACTCTTATGAAGAACATGCTACCCAAGATGGAGAATCATGAAAACACCCTGGTTTCTGGTATCCTGGACCACCCACTCGCTGTTAAGGGTCCCCTCAGGTTTCGAAG